>JAAGNO010013023.1:40969-78494 GCA_033439905.1 Ceryle rudis | reverse complement strand
GGGAAGAAAACAGAGACAGAAAAGAAAGGAGAAAGCAGAAATGCAGAGGACAGCAAGCGATAGGATAGTTACCACCATGGTCCAGCGATGTCGTCGGTGGGGAAGTGCTTCTTCTTCCTCTTCTTTATAGTGTCCCAGATTTTTATACAGTTCTTGCCCACTGCACCCCCGCTTTCCTCCCTGTACAGGTCAGAAACTCCTATCTTTTCCATGCTCCTCTGAGATAGGAGAGGGGGGGATATGGTTCCAGGGCTATGTCCTGCAGATGGTTGGCAAAAGAGGAGGTTGAGACAACTGGCACCCCTGGATTAATTTATTGCAGGGGAGGTTCGGTCCGAGGAGGTGGCTTGAGATTGGTACCCTGTATCTTTTCCTGATAATTCAGTGGTTTTCAAGGCCTGGTTATCACTGGACATTCTGCTCCTAGCACCAGCTGTAGAACTTCTTTGTTTCCAATCTCAGCATGTCCCACCCTGAACTCCCCAGTTCTCAGGTCGGAGGGTGGGGAGTAAAATGGTTTGGTGAGTTGCTGAGACATCTCTTTAGTCCATCCACAGGTCTTCTTAACTCTTAGATGTCTCAAGACAGACAACAGATATCCTGAGTGCCTAAGTACAGCACTTATCTCTTGGATTGTTTGAGACAAGCACTAGACATCCTGAATGTGACAGAGTCAATGAGAAGGACAATAAAAAAAATGCGTAGGTGGAAGTGACTCTTTGCTACCCAGCTGTTCTCATATTGAGGTTGCTGTTAAACCAGAAACACCCAGTCCTGGAGGAGAAGGTGACTTTTTAAGAGGAAAATTTTGGTCCACTTGGATTTTGCTGAGGAGTCATTCAGAGATGTCTTCCAGGGTGCAGAGACTATGTTTGCTCAACAAGCTGGCATCGCCTTCCCAAATGCAGCCCAAGAGTTGCCTTAAGTACAGTATTGGTGCCATGAAATAAACCACCTGTGAAGCCTGCTGAGGAGCTGGATGGAAACCATGGCTTCTGGCTGTCGCTTGGACCAGCTTAATGTGCTCTTGGAAAAAAAATTTCACACGTCATATCACACCGGCTGAAAAAATACCGTCTATCGGTAGTGGTGTAACACAGAGTAAAGGACTCGCAGCAGGTGTTAACGTGCAGAGGCACCAAGCATTATGGTAACACCTGTGTTTGTCTAAATCCAGCCAAAACAATTTCCTCTCCAGTTGTAGAGAAGGATTAAAAAAAAAAAAAGGCAAAAAAAAAAAATCTACCTAGCTTCCAGTAGTAGCAGACATTTCCTGTAGAGCAATTTGCATAGTCTTTCCCATGGTGCACGCTGGCTGTGCTGTGTGTTTTCTCTTTAAATTTCTTTAGTTTGGGGACACCTTTGGTAACTTCAGTGACCACCGACCATCTCTTTGTCTCTCGCCCATGTTGCCAGGCCTCCTCAGGTGCAGATGGTGTGCTCTGAGTGCTTTCCTTAATTGAACGCGAAATAAAGCCTCTTGTAAAATATTACCAATTTAGATGTGACTTATGGGGCACATACGATGCTTATTTTTTCAATTACATGAAAACTTGGTGTGATTAAACATAGCAAGCCAAGTGTTCTGTGAAACTGGTATAGATTTCTAGATTTTTAGGTGATTTTGCTTTGAATTATTATATAGCAGAAGGGGGTGAAGGAAGTCAGCAGCTAAACTGTGTTTTCCCAGCATGTATTTCACTCAGTGGACCCTTGATGCTCATTTCATGACTAATACATGCTGTACTGTATGCATTTCTTGTTGTCACCAGAGATAACATTAAGTAAACTATCCCCTTAAGAAAAACAGCTTTTCTTGGCAAGTGGATTATGACTCAAGGAGCCAGCACTGGAGACATACGGTGCTGTGAATGAGTGCTGTGTGTTACTCTACTGGATCTGAGTCCAGGCACTATTTATACTGCAGCATATTCAGCACCAGATTGTTAAATCTTCATACCGAAACAGTGCATCATTTAAATGTTTTTGTTCTGTTTATGTCCCATTTTCAAGCATTGGATATCAAGCAACACTTACTAACTTTTTGTTTCATTTGGACAAGATCTTCCCTTGCCAAAAGCATCTAATCTGCTCTTGAAGTATTAGGCCGTCTGTACCAGCACGTTACACTGCAACTTTGTGCCACTGAGGATGAACCAGGTAGCTCTCAGCTTCTTACAGTATGTGATGATAGAATACCTTACAAAGCAGTATGTCAGTGGGAAATGCAAAGATTGAAGTGCTACAGGAGTTGCAATAAAATTATTTTCTCTATCATGCGTGTAGGAATAGGGGAAAAAAGAAAAGATAATGCATAGCAGGTATGTTATAGACTCATAAACATTGTGTTCTGTTATTGTCTCTGTGCACAAAGCTCTGTTTCGGAGGTTGCGTTTATATTTTGATCATGTCTGGGAGATCAGGACAAAAGGGCTTTGCCATTTATTTCGGTTTGATTAGTTTCAGAGCTGGTGAAGAACTGGGAGTAGGAAGTGAGGAGGGGAGAGATGAAGTTTCTTGGCATCACAGCATCCTTCCAGATGCCCCAAGGAGGGTTCTTAGAGCTCCTGCTATCACAAAGTGGTTTTCTCATGTGTTAATGTATTTCCGTCAGTAGAGTTTTCAAAGATCAAAAACTATGTAAGCAGACCTCAAAAGGCATCAGTTTAAATGGGAGAAAAGGTAACTGATTTCTTGTAGGGCTGAGCTGAGAAAAGTTACATGAGCAGAATGGTGGAGCCATGGGAATAAAAGTGGCGGAGGAGGGATTAAAAGTAGTAGTTGCGATAGTACAGAATAAGGTCAAAATGCTTTGCTCTCATGTAAGATGGCACTGTGGCTTTCTTTGTTTGGTGTCTTCCTGGAAGTCATTCCTGGGCATTAGTCATTGTTTTTGGGTGCATGGGTGGGCCCTCTGCAGTTGTCTAAACAGAAATAATACCTCTGCACCAAATGGTTTACCATCCAAGTTTACAGTCTTTGTGACAAGCTCATCCAAAAGAGGTGATGATCCCTATTAAAGAATGAACAGAAGTAGAAATAGAGCTTTACAGCATTCTTCCCCACTCCCAAAATGCTATTTTGGATCTGCTGTCAGCAGCTTGCAGTTGTTTTTTTGTTGTTGGTTTTTCTTTTTTGGGTGATGTCTTTTTTTGTTGTTGTTTTTGGGTTTTTTTTTGTTTGGTTTGGGTTTTTTTCAACAAAGAGCAACCGTCTGCATAGTGCAACTTGCAGCTAGGAGTGAACTTTTTCTACTTGGTGGGCTTCCAGTGCCTTCCATTCACACTGGGAATCATACCATGCTTAGATTATGACTGTGTGCTGAAAGCCCACACGCAGGAATTCTCCTGCTCAGCTCAAAACCAATGCACGCACTTACTGAAGGATTTTGTAGACTGCAAAATCAGGACTAAATACTGTAGAGTATTTAAAGCTTGTTCTAACTTAGAGAACTAGGCTTTAGTGGGATGATGAAAGATATGAAGGGAGGAAGCCTCCTGTGCTTCCTTGAAGCAATTTAAGAGCCAGGAACATGTCAACAACTCTCTGCTAAGAGTTTAAAATCTATTCCTACCCTTCCCATTGTTTGCTTCAGGACTCCGTACAAGACATCTGTTTGAGCAAGACTGCAATAAACCTCAAGGCAGATCTTGAATCTTGTGAACAAACAAGCTTATCAAAGGGCTTAGTAAATGGCTGATAAAATACAAAGTATGACTTTTTTGTTTTCTTTTCAGGAATAATCAAGCTTGGGAGGTGGAATCCCCTCCCTCTCAGTTATGTGACTGATGCACCAGATGCGACAGTAGCTGACATGCTACAAGATGTCTATCATGTTGTGACATTGAAAATCCAATTACAAAGGTGGGTGTTTCTGAACATCTGTCCTCCTCTATTCTCTGAGCTGCTCTGTCGATTACAGCATTACTACAGAGATTAGCTCATCCTGTCTTCATTAATTTCTGGTCTTTTGCTGAAATGAAAAGGAAAATGAAGAGAAGGTGTGTCACCTGGCAGCTTTTTGGTCCACGTTCCAACTGATTCTGTTTTCTGAAGTAGCAATATGGTAGCAGAGAAGGGAGGGGCAGAAACTCAATCGAGTAATGATACGGGGCCTTTAAAGGCAGACCTTTCCACAATCCCTGATTTAATGGATTCTCCAGGCCTTAGTCTATCAAAAAAATAAACGTCATGCCTTTTTTTGGTGCCTCACTGACGTTAACCTCCCAAGCAGCAACATTTCTTTCCTGTTCTATCTCTGCTGGGGCTTGGGGTTTCTGGTTCCCAGTAACAGTCCTTTCCTTGGTTTGATATACTGTTACCACTTCTCAGCTAGACTGCATTTCTGCAGCATAGTTGTGATAGAACATCTGGAGCCTGTAGCTGCTATAAAGGTGGGGTAGAGTAACTCATCTCCTCAGAAGTATGAGCTACTAGGAGTCCATCTAGCCTGTTTAGCCTATTGTCATGTCTGTATTACTGGAGGGTATCAACCCAAGATCAAGGTATCATTCTTTAAAGTACTTGAATGCCTGCAAGACGTGTAAATAAAATATACCCGTGACCTTGAGACAAAGACAGTCATTGACTACTTGAACTCCTCAAGCACAACTGAACCTTCAGCTTTGAGGATGAGGCCAGGCTGTATAGGCAGAAGGCAGAACCACCCCAGGCTGACTGGAGAGCATGCATTAAGTCTCTCAGTCATGAATGGCAATGACAAGTTTCTCCCAACTTTCTGATGTGCTTCTTGGGTCTGTCCCCGTGTATGTAGACAGAGACCATAAGCTTGTTAAATCGAAAGAGGCACAAGTCATATGAAGACAAAAGCTTCGCTACATATGCAATTCTTGTCGAATGAAAGTGAGAATGAGCTACATGTGACAGATGTTGGGCATATGGCTTAATGTATTTCTGAAAGGCTCTTGGATACTTCAGCGATGAGGGCAATATAAGAACCTGTATAAAATGAAATTAATTTTTAAAAGCCTTGCCTCCACACAGTGTGTGGGGGGGCTTACTTTTTAGGGATTTTGTTAGTGGCAGTGTGGCATATATGCTTATTTTTCTATCCCAGCAGGAGTATCTCTCTCTGTCTGGAGAGAATGGCTTTATCCAGCCATTTCTGGGGCTTGCTTTACACAGTCTCTTTGCTCTCCACCAGACCCAGAGAAAATGGTTATGCACACATGTAATACCACAGTAGAATTATCTGCTATTCCTACCATGTACTGTCATTCTTTCAGTTGAACTACATTTCTTCTGGGAGTCAGGCTTGGTAGGGAGGGGAAAGTGGGTTAAGCAGGAAACTCCAGGGCTTTGCTCACTGCTTAAAGATCTCTAGCACTTGTATGCAAAGCGTAAGCATCTGTGAAGGTGATGTTTCTATCTACTTTTTGCTTTCTCTTTTAACAGTTGTTCAAAGTTGGAAGACTTGCCAGCAGAGCAGTGGAACCATGCCACAGTTCGCAATGCCTTAAAGGAACTGCTCAAAGAGATGAATCAGAGCACATTAGCCAAAGAATGCCCTCTCTCACAGGTCAGTGTTTTTAGCAGGCTTAGGGAAAGCCAGATTTACAAGATCTAAAGCTCATATTTGTTCAGTAAAGGGCTTAGACTAAACAATACCATAAATACTGAAAGTATTTCTGGTTTTCAATTTCAATTTTCAATTTCTTGTTTTCTTTCAAAAGGAGAAATTATCATTAATATGAAAAAGAGTATCTCTATACCATGTTTTCTTAGTAGGTTGTCAGGTGGAAATCATGAATGAATTGGTTGGGTTTTATCTTGCTGTTCAGAGAGATGTAAATTATTTTAGATCTTTATGTGAACCTTTTGCAATAGGACTATTGATCATCAAATGTAGGATTTTAGTTGCTTTTTCCCCACTAGGAGTGGCCTGCCTCCCCCATTAACCCATCAGGAGCTTGCCTTAGGTTCTAACTATGATACAAAGTATGCTGTTTTAACAGTTGTGCCCCAATTTCTAGGAAACGGCACCAAAAAATGTATATGTAATTATGTTAAAAAAAAGAACAAAGCCTCAGCCTCATTCTCCGTGACTGCTTTATAAATGGCAGTGACGTCATGTCTAAGACACAGGTTCCTACAGATACCATCAGCTCTATTTGTACTTCAGGTTGTCATAATTAGAGATTCATAAAATTTTCACGAGTGAGTCCTCCTTGCATCTCAGAAAAACCAGAAAAACACTTCAGCACCCAGACCAAGTAACCTTGCTAGGAGTGAAAAATGCATTGCCTTCTGAAAACTTTATAGAATCATAGGTTAAGCTGCTGAATATGTCTTTTAAAAGTCAAAACATCATTAATCTGTGCCTGATAAAAATCTGTTTCTTTGCTAGCCCATATCCAACATATTTTCTCCTGTGGTTGCCTGTCTTGCCCTGCACTGTACGCTTATCCTGCAGTTCATGATCCAAAGCCTCAGTGAACCAAGAGAATTCATTCTATGTATAACCAGAACAAATTTACTTCATTGTCTTATGATTACAACTCCAGGGAAAGCATAGAGAAAAGATACAGAGCAGAATTTAGGTCTTTGCAATTGGTAGGAATCACATTCCTCAGCTTCCTTGGCCGTGCAGGGTCTGCAGAACTAGCAGAAATGGAAAGGCTGTGTAAGGAAGTGCTGTGTAACTTGCCTTATTTGCTAAGGAGTAGCAGTGACTCTAGATATGCACAGAGCGTAAGTGCTTTGAATGCAGAAGTATTTTTTTTTTCACACAGTTTAAGTGTAATTTATTTCAATAGAATTATCTGTAGAATCTGGTCAGCTAATGATGATTGCAGCATATGATTACGTCTGCCCAGGCTTCTACAATATCCAGTATAACTAAACCATGCATCATTTCATATTCCAAATTCATTTGTTGTCTGGGTCTTTTTCCTCCCACTTTAGTTTCAAAGCCTACCGGGTGGAAATGCTTCAGTTGCTTTACTCATCCTATAGCCTCAGTCTGAAATATATTTACAAAATTACTGATGGCAGAACTGTAGCAGCAAAAATCCTTGCTCCAGTCTTTATTTGGTGGACAAAGCTAAATGGAGATACTTCTGTAGAGAACAGAGCTTGCTTACGTTTAAGCACAGTTGTAAGTGACCTTGAGTGGTGACTTAACCCTTGAACTGGGATTGCAAGAATGCAGCTTGTATTACTATCGCTATAAAAAGTTTCAACCTCTTTTGTTTTGGCTCACAAAATGCAGAAGATACGATGGAAGGTTGTATAGGAGCTGTCTATTACCATCATCTGAATATGCCTCTAATACAATTCCTTCTCCCAAATCAGTTTAAAAAAAAATATCGTGCCAAATGTGAAATGTCATTACAACCCCCTTGTGGTTAATATATTATTGACAGCAGCAAATTGCAGAGTGTTCTCTTAGGAGTCAAACTGCAGAGTAAATGCTGCTGTTTATTAATGTGTTCACAGTGCCTCAAGTACAGAAGTGGAGAGGGGCAGTGTGGGGAGCTCTCACTCCCACCAGCGACGGTGCTCCGTCTCTGGTTGTCGGTGCCCGAGCTCTCCGTGCAGCCCAGATGGAGATTCTGATTGCCGCTAATGGGAAATGTAATCATTCACTTTGATTTAAAATTGTTCTGGTTTTTTTTCTGCTAGGTGTATTATGTGACTGCCGCTTAGCTACCCTTAGCATACGGCTCCTGTTCAAACAAATAAATCTCAGTTAACCAAGCTGAGGGGAAGGAGGGTAGGTGGGGGAGTATGTGTGGCAGAAAGAAATCCAATTATTTCAGCATTTCCATCTTTGCGTAGAGACCTCTGTCTCTCCTGTATATTGTATAACTCATTTCAGCGCTGACCATGTGTTTTGTCTCTGCTGGAGCAAGATTTCTTGGGATGTGAACATGTCCCATGTTTTTCTCCTTGAACTTTACCACGCTGGATTTTCTTTGTGTGGATATTTCTTTAGCTCCTGGTCTAAGTAGTTTTCATTCCACGTGGCTGTCATGGCCACACACATACCAAATGTATCTGCTACTTCTATTCCTTCCTTAAGGATTTTCCCAGGAATAATAAGCAATTTGCAGTTAGTCAGTGGGGGCTTTTTTGTCACTCCCTTCTGAACAGATAGATCCTTCCTGCAGACTTAGAAGATCCTTAGCAGGAATACCCTAAGGTTCCTTTACATTTAATAGTGAGGATATGTATTTTGAAAGTTGTTATTGTTCTTTCCCCTGCTCTACTGTTGAACAGTTGAAGAAAATCTGCCCTGGGATTTTTCACCAATAGTTGATTTACTGTTTGATTTTACTGTTTAATTCAAGCTTTCCTTTCTCAAATAAAGGTTAATGGGTTAATATATTCTGTGGTATTTAATAGCCCTACAATTTCAGTAATGTTGATTTGCTGTAGCGCTAGAGGACTTGGTAGAGGAAGAAAAATACAGGGAAACACCAAACTGTTATGTAGACAGACTTAAAAAATTTCCCCATCCTTCCTTAGTGACTGAAAATTTAACTAAAGTGACACAACCTGCCCCCCCCCCCCGGTTATATCGGCTCAACTTTGTTCAAAATCCTTCCTTAGCAGAGACTACCCTCGTGTCACGCTTTCAGAATACTATTGCTTGTTAAAATGACTTAGAGCAAGGGAGGATTTATGGGGAGGGAATTGCTGCTGACTGCCACAATGCTAGGTTTATGTCTCAAAATATTGATTTTAATTAGAAAATTGAATCTCAGTTTTAGAAATTGAAGCTGCTGCTTAAAAAGGCTCTTACTTCACAGCCTTCATGCTCTACTGCAGTGCACCATAGCAGCCTTCGAGCGGAAAAGTTAAGGTGAAAAAGCAGAAGGGCCTCTTTACTGAAAATGAAATTACCTATAGAAGACAAACAAATCTTCATCACCCAGATATCTTAAGTCACTCAGTTTTGATCACATTTTTTAAGTCCCCAAAACTGAAGAGTTCAGGAACAGCTGGAGTCCTGTGATATCGCAGTGAATTGGGTAGAAGGCCGGATAAATCTGGAAAGGAGAGGGGATATTTTTGTTTTTAAAACATTGTTAAAATTGAGCAAGCCAATATGTAAGCTTTGTAGCTTTCCAGAGATAGCCAACATCCCATTTTGCACAAGAGCTGGCAGGAGCCGGTGGGCCAGAGCTTGAACCTGCAGTAGATAGCTTGTTTGAGCTGTGAGATCATCCTTGCTCTCTCATCTTTGTGCAGAAAGGTCATAAAATGTGCCAGAGCTTTTTCTGAGCTTTGACGTAAGTGAGGAAGAAGGACATAAGGAAAATATGATTTCTGGAGAAGGTGCATAGGCTCCCATGTGTTAGTGGTGTTAGATTCCATCTCCTTGCTGGAAATGTATACGTGCTGGGAATGATTTGACCCTGGAAAAGTTCAGAGTGG
This sequence comes from Ceryle rudis, assembly GCA_033439905.1. Lineage (NCBI taxonomy): Eukaryota > Metazoa > Chordata > Aves > Coraciiformes > Cerylidae > Ceryle > Ceryle rudis. The sequence goes on along the minus strand of JAAGNO010013023.1, from coordinate 69,092 downwards.
AGAAAAGGGAAGTAAAATGTTGTTAAAAAGATGCTTTTATAAAATTGATGAAGGGCGGAGGGGGGGAAGAAAGGAATAACTACCAGTAACCAGGCTTTTTCCCAGCCTATGGGCAGAAGCACCCCAGATGTAGAATATCATTTTTATGGGTATCAGGTGCTGCAGAACAACTCTGCACCTCTCTGCTCCAGTTGGCTTGTGCTAAGGGTCGATTAGAGGGAATTCACAAAGAGTAGAGGGGGGTGGTGGTTAAGCAAGTGATATATCAATTTTATTGAGGCTTTTTTTTGGTGGTTTTTGGCTGTTCTGCATTGTAGTTTATGTAGTTCCCTTTGCTCTGGATGGCACTGTTAATTTCTCCTTTGGGTGATTTTTCACACAAGGGCTAATCACATGTTTCAATTAATTATATTAACTTATTTGCCTAACTGTTGTTCTGCAGCGGGTAGCACGGATGTTCTCAGTTTCTTGGCTGCATGGTCTTGCTGCATTTGGAAGCAGAACAGAGACATCTGAAAAGCATTATTTGGATTACGCATGCTGGAGCATCTAATCTTACCTTTACAGTCTGGTTCCTAAATCATGCTTGTTCTTACCTGGCTGCAGTGAGAATGTGTTCCCCAGCATGGCACTGCCTGTTGTTGTGTAACTCAAATTCAGATATTGTAATATCACAAGTACAAAGTAAAGTAGAACTGTCCCCCGCCCCCCGCCAGCCTGAGCTGCAGGTCTCAGTCTAGGTTTGTACTCCATCTTTTTTTGCATTATTATGCAGAATAATAATAACAACTATTTTGTAATTTTAATTATGGCTGGGAATATAAATGGAGAATAAAGCTTAATTTTTGTACTCACCAGACGTTCCTCTTGGTTTCAGTGTCACAAATGGATGATCACTGTGCACTTGCAAGTCGTTCACTTTCCCTGGAAAAGAATTCTGATTGTGCAAGATATTTTAAAACACTTTTTGTTTTTCTTTCTGTACTTTCAGAGTATGATTTCATCCATTGTAAATAGCACATACTATGCCAATGTGTCAGCAACCAAGTGCCAGGAGTTTGGGAGATGGTACAAAAAGTACAAGAAGATTAAAGGTAAATTGGGTTTTTTTGTGACTTTCCAAGTTCTTGAACTTCTACTGACAGTTTCAGATTATTTGCTTTAAGTAAAAGTGATAATAAGCTATAATAATATTAGAGAAGGTGTCTACAAAGAGGGGACAGTCACAGCACATTTGAAATTAAATCTGATACTTTACAAACAAGGCTTGCATGAAAACACAGGCTCCTTAAAACATGCTTAGTAGTATCCCATTTAGCTGTGCTGGAAGATCAACTGTGTTTTGTATTAAGCTAAAATGTTCTGGAAAAATAGTTCTAGTATCTCAGGTTTTAAAAGTTAGATCGCTATGTAAATTACCTTAGTTGCATTTTATTCATGAAAGATAAAAAAGTGTGATTCTAAGTTACATGTGCCCTTGCTGTTTGTTTTCAATACTGCAAAATGTACTGGCATTCCTGCCATGTTTTATCATATGGAATCTGGATACCAGCAGAGGATTTAATACCTGATTGTTAGAAGACATTGCTAAATAACAAGGTGCTGCACCCACTGAAGTTAAGATGAAAATAGCCCATTGTTTCTGTTTTTTCTGCAGTGGAATTGTGTTAGTTGGTTAGCAGTAAATGCTTGAGGCAATGAAATTATGCTACATAAATTCATCCCACTCCCAACACTGAAATGTCTGATCACTTTCTGATAGTACACAGTGATGTCACGAGCATCTGTCATAGTTGTTTGGTCTTTATTCATCCGTTCTTTTGGGTAGAGACTTGTGTTGTGTACTAGACCATTTGCTTTGGTAGGTTTTTTGTTTTAAGAGACACATGTGCTTTGAGCAGGAGTTTCGGGGTAGTCAAAAGGTTTTCCACAATACCAGCTGGCTTCTCTCTCCCCAAATGTCCATCAGCCTTGGAGATCAGCTTTACCCCGTGGTAAATTTTTTCATAGTAGTTCTCTCTGTTATACCATTGAAGGGAAGATTCTTTGTCTGAAAGAAGACACAGGCTATTCTTGTTGTTTCTGTCTGTGATCCTTTCAGTGGCCAGGAAAATCATAACAGGATTCACAAGCATTATGCAGAAATCGGATAATATCCTGGCCTTCTTGAGAAGCCATTGTATTTTTAGTCCCATGAAGATTAGCATGTTTCTAAAAGAGTCTGCCATCTTTTTCTCTTAAAAGGCTGGCATACATGAACTTTGAAAGGTGGCTTGTTTAGTTTCCATAGGACAGACTATAAATCTGCATAATAATACCATAAAGAGTCTGCTGCTTGAGTTAGGAACACATGAAACAAGATTGCATAAAATATTAGAACAAGTTCTGAGGCATCTGGTTTTCCTCTGCATGTCTGGCTTTTGTGGAGCATACCTGTAAGATGCTCAGGCCTGGACTGTGCAGTGATTCGATTCTAACTGGGGGAGGGTGGGGGGTGGAAATAAGAATCTTTTATGGTAAAATTATTTGTGTCTAGAAGGAAGGTTGTCCAGGCAGAAGTGAGGTAACGATGCAGATGAGGAAATGGGGGTATTGCTTTTCACCTACTAAATGATTCAGGCTTGAAGTAAAAACGTTGATTGGACGTTTTAGCACATGGTTACCCTTGTGCCAAATAAATGGTATAGTTTCTCCTCTCTCTAAATTGCCGTTGTGTCACTCAGAGGTGTTTCTTTTCTCTAAATGGTATTTCTTAATAAAAGAGTTTTATTCAAAGTGCTCTAACATATCCTCTTGGTTAAAAAACAATCAAAGGAATCAAACAGCTTCAAGGTTATCACCAAGTGCTTTTACTTGCCATTCTAGGAGAACAGAGAGGGGCTTTTTTTTTTTTTTTCTTCATTCTTCCAAACTGGGCAAGGGTGCCAGTTGCAGAGGCACTGGAAGCCCTTAACTGTAGTGTTCTTAACTGTAGAGATGCCACTACAGCTTCTGAGTATTTCTAGCACGCTGCTGTCTTCCACTTTCTTCCATTCTTAGACCATTGAATTCTTTAAGCTCTTACTTTTTTTACTTAGTAAGTGCACAGTTAAATTGTTAAGTGCAGTAAAAGCAGAATGAGACCTCAATCAAGAGGTCAAGGATCCAAACCTGAAGAGTTTGCCGGATAACTCTGTATCTGTGCTATTCAAAGAGACACAGCCAGTCGTTGCTGTTTGGAAGTGTATGTGTGTGTTAGTAGGAGGAGAAAAAGGAAGGTTAAGGTATGTGTGAAGTAAACACAAGCTGCTATAAAGCAGTTCAAGTAGTGTTGATTCATCAACCATATGAGTGGGAGAGAAAACAAAAGTCTATGGCAGGTACAGTGGTGCATGGAGAATAAACAGCCATGCAACTTCAGGTCAGGAATCTAAACCTCCCCTGGAAACAGGAAGACTTCTGCACTTCTTTGGGTGGTTTTTTTCCTCATAATTTCTGTTGTCATGATGTTTGGTTTCTTTTCTGTAGCCAGATATTCCTACAGGACAGCTCAGCTAGTATGCAAAATCAGTGACTTGAGTTATATGCTTCAGTCATAACAGACTCCTTTAATAATAACAACTAAAAAAAGGACTTAGATTTTTCATGAAGGTGGATGGATTGTGCAGCAATGAATTTTTTGGGTTGTAATCTGTATAGATTAGGTAAAACTACAGTTTAAGAGTCTTTGGGACCAGTGCCCATATCCATGTGTAACTCCAGAGTTGGTTATTAGAAAGTAAAAGCAAAAAAACAATTCACATGAGCTGTGGTAAACGTAAAATAGGAAGGGGCTTCAAAATAACTTTATTGACATTGCAAACTAAATGCAGCCTACAGTGTTAAATGTGTTTCCTATTATCTGCTAATGTCTGTTTTAATAAAACAGTGGGAACTAAATGGTTGCTTCTTAATCAAAACCATGATTTCCTAAACATAAGCTATGTGATTCTGTTACAAATTGCCACATATAGATCTCCTCGGTCAAACTTTTCCTTTCTCATGGAAATAAATAAACAGTAAAATAATTATACACTCTGGGAGATCAAAGTAATTACAGCTGAAGGCAGGCGAAAATAAGAAGTTCTCTGGAAAAAAAAAAAGCGAAAGGCATCAGGTTGCTGAGTATATAGTTAACGTTTAAATAAATATAAGAAAGTGAACAATCAATAATTTGATATCATTAGCAACAGATGTAAAAACTGTACACAAATCCAATTGTATCAAATCTCAAGTAAACGTTCTCAGTGTGTATTCTGTTGAACTCACCAAAAAGACAGCTAAACTATTTGTGCTTGTAATTTAGGAAACGTTTTCAGTTAGTTCAGCTCAGCATGGTAATTTCGTCTTGTGTCAAGATGATGCTAGAATAAAATTCTGCTTGAAGTTTTTCTCCCACCCTGCTCCAGCCCCTTAAGGTTTTAAGATGTTCACAGTTTACTCAGCGGCACGAGAGTTAGTACACAGACAGATTCGGGAATTGGCTCGGGTGAGGATGGAGGCTTTTTGTCTCCTCCTGGCTCTGGGCCTACCACTTGGGATATGTGTGAAGACACAAGTGAGTTTATAACAGCACATCCAGTCTTTCCAGTCTCCTTGGGATACATGTATATATTTGAAGGAGAGCTTATATCAATACAGTTCTAATGGAAAATGTACAGTAGTTGGGAAACAAAAAGCTTACAGTTCTTCTGCAAACATTCTCTTCCCCTCATGAATGCCTGTAATTATTTGAGGTGCTAATTAAGATATGTAGCTTGTATTGTAATTTTGTTTAGAATATGCACTGTGAATTAATGTGTGTGAAGCTTTTAAAAAACTTTTTTTTTACTCTATTTTTCTTCTTTTTGATGGATGAAAGGTACACAGTTGTGCAAACGTGATGGAATTTAAGTGTATTAAAATGTGCTTGAATGAGGAAGCAGAGTTCCCCCTTTTTAATAAAGGTTACATATTAAATGATGACAGCTATACAGCAATGGCTTAGTCCAGTGGTTCTCAAACTTTCTCGTGCCAAGTCCCATGGGGATGCTCCCCTTGTTCTGAGAACCACTTGTCTGAAGTTGAGAGAAGGTTTTCAGTGTTGTTGAAATTCAGGATTTGAATAATTGTTTAAAAGGCTTTCATTGGTTCTTAATTTGATTAACAAGTAGATACACAAATAAAATTAAGACCGTTTAAGTAACTGTATACATACATATATAAAAATAACTATATATATAAGACTATATAAGAACTACATACATACATGGAGAGAAGTATTTCAGAACTTTGTCATACAACTCAGATCGCTGTCAAGGGAGAAAACTTGTATGAGTTACCTACTCATGGCCCACTGTTTTGGCTTTGTAGCATTTTGAATATTTTTTAGCTCTATTTCTCCATAGATATTTCACTTCCAAGTGTCATGCTTTCTATTTTTATCGTGAGGACTATCACTGTATCAAAATTCTTTCACAACTGAAGCTCTTAAATGGTGTGAATTTTTTCTTTTTGCCTGATGACACAACGTAGCTTGGTGGGAGGAAGTTAGGAAGGCAGAGGGGAGAAATAAATACATAGTGAACTTAAAAGACATATTTTCTTTGTCTGTGTATTAAGAACATTTCATCTCTGCTCCTACCGTCAGTGGCTGTCAAAATATAGCTTTCTGTGGATGGGAGTTTTGAGACTGGCTGTCTCAAAGTTCTTGTGGAATGATGAGGCTTTTCAGTTTAGAGGAGGAGGGCTCAGTTATTTCAGATCAGGAATGTAAGAAAAAGCTTTCATAGCTTCCTTAAGTTGAGACTCTGCTTTGACTGCTCTTTGATTTTTCCAATATTACTGATTTGTTGTTTGTGTGCTGTTTTATTCTTGAAATTATGTTTGCTTACTTCTCATAACGGATAGACAGAGCAATCTGTTTTTCTTAAAATGTGTTCTAGAGGCTGTTGCAGTTTGAGAGGGATTAGAAACAGGATTCAGAAGGGCTTTGAGCTTTCTTTATTTCCAGTCTGAAGGAACTGAAAAGGATTGTGGTACTGCAATGATGCCAGCATGAGTCTGGGGAAAATTGTTATGTGCTTTCAGGAATAGTTTTTAATTGTTCCTCTGAAGTAGATGTCGTGGAAGCCTCAGGAAGAGACACCCCAGATCTTTCCCAAGAAGTGGTTTTGACTTTTAAAAATATCCTATTTATTGATACGAGTGTGTGTATGTATCTCTCTGTGTAAACAGAAGGGGATATATATATATGTATGTGTATATATGCATATTTAGGTCTTGAACTTTTGCCTTTTTAACGAACAGATTGAGGCAGAAATGTTAAGTTTTTTGAGAGAAGATCATTTGATGTCTTGTTTGGATTTTAGTCGCAGCTCTGGCACTAAACCAGTTAGGGTCATTCAGGCCAGCTCTGTGGCTCTTGACGTTACTGTAATTTTTCCTTTGCTTACTTTTACGCTCCTGACTGTGTATTTATTTCACTAAAAATAGGACTTCCCTCACTTTCTTAAGGAAAAAGGAAAGAAAATAACATCATTTGCAGGCAAGCTTTTCAGCATCTAGATAACATACATGACCTGAAGACCATCTCTGACTCAGAGACGTCCTTTTAGTCTGTGGATTGCTGTGCTGTTTTATGAGGGGAGTAGTTCATTGTTTTACATTGGTCACGAGGAAGAAGTGGCATTTCTCTTTAGATATAAGTTTAAAGTTGTCAAGATCCAGCAAGAGTTATAGACCCCTTAACTACTATTTTCCACACCCACATTAGCATTTGGTATTTCAACGTTGTCCCTGATGTTAAGTGCCAGTCTGGGGGATTTGTGTGTGTGTATTGTTAAGAAACAATTTACCCACTGCAGTGTGTTCCAGGAACTTTATGAGTTGTAGCCCTCTTGGCTATTCCTTTCTGTGAAGAGAATTAAACCAGACCCTTTGGGTTGGCTTCTTTTTTTTTTTTTTCCTTAAGCTTAACTTTTATCTGAAGTAAATCCATATATATATTTCAGCTTTGAAGAATGTCTTTCACATCTTCGGACTGTTTTGGAGCAGTGACTCTTGCTCTTAAGAGTGCGTGTGTCATGGCAGAAGGATATGTGCAGTTCGCTGAATGCTGTCTCTTGCTCATTCATACATGCTGCTGGTGCTGCAGCCGTTGCTGCTTTAGGGAATGTATGTCACTACAATAAAGATTGGAAACCTGTCTGTAGAGAAACTGCCTCATAACTCGTCCCTGTCCTGCAGGGACATTATACTTTTTTACTTAAGAGAGCTGACCAAACCTGCTCAAATAATGTCATTCGTCTTTATGGTTTTAAAATGTCTTCTGTTCCAAGTACAATGCTTTTCTCAGTGAGGAGCAGTTGTGTGCTGAGACTGGGACTTAATTTCCAGCCAATTTTAGATTCTTAGTAAAGAACTTCTTCATTTTCTAAAGAACAACCACTTTTTGTGTGTTTGTGTGTGCGCGTGTGCTGTCAAACAGTGATGTGTTAGCTCAAAAGAAAAGGAATTCTTAGAAAGTAAGTATTAGTGGAGATTAGATTGGAACAGGAGGAATACCTGAAGCTTAGGTACAAGCGTAAGATTTCCTGGTGTGAAAGCTGCAGCGTGGCTGCCTGTGATCCCCTGGATTTCATAGAATATGGAACTCTTGAGAGCAGAACTGAATTCTGTTCACTCAAAGTATCTAAAGAGTTTGTGGGTCTGCCTCAGTGATGTTTGTCTTCTGTCTCATTCCTCTCACCATCTCTGATGTTATAAGTCAGGAACAGATGCATACATCCCTCTCCTGGAGGGATTGCACAATTGACTGGGTATTCTAGGAGGCTTGTGCCTCCCTCTTGAGGTGCCCGCAAAAGGTTAGTACTTAAATAGCAGGACAAACTTTTGTCACAGCAGTTTGACAGGAAGGGAGATATTTTTGTATCAGATGAGAACGTCAGTCCATCTAAGCCAGTACTCTGTGTTTCTGTCAGACAGTTCTGAGTAATGTTTACCTTGCTTCTCCTTTTCCATTTCACCTGACCAATATTCATGCATTAGACCAGGTGGTCACTAAAGCATCTTCAACGTAATGCTTTTCTCTGCCAGATGGATCTAGCATGACCTGTCTACAAATGATGCTAATGTGATTATGAAGAATTGAGTTCATACTTCTGTATGCCCTCTTGAACCTGGATAGTAATCCAAAAATAACCTAAAAATAAGATCATGGGTTAACCTCTTCTGACAAGCATATTTGGAAACAGTGCAGTCCAGGGACAGCCCATGGCAAGAATATGACTTACTATGTTTAAGCAGAACTGACAGAAGACATGTTAGCATCTCTGTGTCCCAAGGGATGACTTGGATCTTGTCTTTAGGACAAGGGCAGGAGAAGGTCAGCTGCACAGAGAGAGTCAGCAATGTTGGTACACTCTGCTCACTTCACCTGAAACTGATGCTGATCAAAGGCCCACTTTCAATGATGATTCTTCTATATACAAAAATAGTGATACGTACTTTGGTGGGAACTGAATGACTTGCAACACAACGAAGAGCAGACAATGGCCTTTCCTGTCTGTTTTCCATTAGGCTTGGACAAAGGCCTTTGCTACCCACAGCCAGCGGCCAAACAATTTCTCTATGTGCTCTATAGCTATTTTGAGGTTATTTGCTGTCCTGCAGGGGGAAGGAAAAGGTTTTAAAAGTTAGAACTTCTTATCAAATCTGCCTCTCCAGTCAGCCTGCTTTTTGTCCAGTCCTGACTGCAGGAACAAATGACCCAGGCAGAGTTCAGGCAGTGAGTGCAGTCATTGAGTGTCTTTGGCTAGATATGAAGATTTAGATGTTCAAGGAAAATGAGACTCCTTAGACCAGCCCTTTGCACTGAAGTGGTTGTCTGTGATTAAAAGAAATAAGTAATTATCCTAATTATAGATTAAAAGATACAGAATTACCGCTTTAAAAGCACCTCCTCTGCTCTGGGGTGGCTCTGTTATTTACAAAGTGGTAGCTCCTAATTACGTAGTGGCATAAACAAGAGGGCACCCTCTTGCAGTGCAGTGCAGCAGCCCTGTCTCTACAAGGCAGAGGGTGGTACCGTTCCGGAGAGCGCTTCGTTCCCCAAGCACAGCTCCAAAGTTCAGGTCTCGCTCCAGTGAGTAGCATCGTGCTAAGCCAGGAGAAAATGTGGGAACTTTTCTATCTCAGGCTTTGTGCAGGGCATAGCAGAGTTCACAGAGCTCTCCCTCCTTGGCCATGACCACTGCTGGTAATGGCTTTTATGATCACCAGGTTTTAAATAATAAATAAAACAAAGCAGCAAACTCTGAAGCACTGGAGAACAGCCCTGGGTGGTGACATCCTGTCACAATTGAAGCATGGCAATTCTGCCGGCTAGTAACTTATTACAAAACGTTTCTTTACCAGCCTCTTCCTACTCTGGGGCAAAGTGCCCATATGCCCGTGGGACTGAAAAGTTCAGACCTCGCTGGGTCATGGGTGCTGGCAGGTCCTCTGTGTCTCTACTGCGGTGCAGTGCTGCGAGACTGTTATGCTCTTGCTCTCCCGGCTGCATCCGTTATTGTGCATAGGAATGTGGTTTCTAGTGCTGTCAGTCAACGCAGTGCTGCTCATAAGCCCTAAATGCCCCACAGGCTGTTTGTCAGAATGTTCCTATTAACAACTCAGTGAAAATAAAGGGTGAGGGGAAGGGAAGGTGGAGAAATAAATCGTATTTTAAATCTTTTGAGCTGGTTTTATTTCAAATGGAAAGTTGCATGCGGACCACCCCAAGCTATTGTGCTGTGGACTGTGTCAGCTGCTTGACTGTGCAAGGAAGATTTGGGTAGAGGTTAAGCGCATCACACAGGGGAAGGGTGTACTGGATTCCTTTTGTGCTGTATCCAGGAAGTCTCTAACTCAGTATGGAGTTGAAATACATTGACACACATGGTAATCATTATAAGAAGAGAAAGGAATATGGAAATACGACAATTTGCTGCTCCCATTCTGGAGCAGCAAATTTGTTGGTTTCTGTCTTGTAGAGGTAGCGACATGTTGTAGGGGAGTATAGGAAAGTGAAGGGCAGATGCTATCCTGGAGTGCTCTGAGAGCTGCTTGGCAGAGCTTAACACAGTACCTGTTGTCCAGACACCTTGCATCAGCCTACTGAGTGTATAGCTTCAGAGGGGTGGGTGGCTCTGAAATACGACAGGACTGCTGTACTTGGTTTAAAAGAGATCTTCAAGCAAATTGCTGCAGAATCAATACCAGGCAGTACTATGCAGGGAGAAAAGGGAAATGCTGCCATGTCTTTTGCCGTGGTCACATCACAGGTGGGGATGGGTAACAGCCTCCTGGACCAGCTTTTGTTTAACCAGCACAGGCATCGCTAGCAGAGAAAGTTTATCAGCAGTAATTGAATGTAGACAGCACATGTCCATGGAGCCCCTTCCTTCCCGGTTTAAGGTTCTGCTGCTCTGTCTTCACTGCTTTGTATTCCAAGAGATTCCAGTACCAGCCAGCTCATACAGGACTGCAAGAGCTGTGAATGTATCCTCAGTTTGAGTGGAACAATAGCAAACAAGGGAAGAATAGGGGAAAGACTGTAATGGGGTAGGAACATGGAAAACGGAGGATGCAAATGGAGAAACCCTGTCTCAGGAAGATCTGAGGAAGAACCCTGGTGTCACAGCAGCTTTGTGGCTCCTGTATCCCTTTTCTTTTAGAGCACTGCCGGCAAGCTCGCCTGTGTCCCCAGGCAGCGCAATTCTCTTATCTCTGGGCTGTCTCAGACTTGCTCCTGTCCAGGCCTGCAGAGCCCTACCAACCTAGAATCACCAAAGAACAACAGGGAATCTGATAGAGGCAGTGTGTTAGAGAAGGAAAGAGTTCTGAGGAGTTGAGTAATGCACATTTTTTCCATCCAGCGTAATTGTTAATGGTAACCATTTATTATTGAAGTGGTCGAAGTGACGAGAATCTGGTTCATTTATTGGGAGTATATGCACGGCTGTAGAGTCTAATGTGATCAGAAAAGGAAACTGATAATAAGGGAACAATACACCTATGGAAGCAAGTCAGGTGATGTCTCTGTGTAATTGTAATTCCAAGTAGCACTGCAGAGATTAACAGCCTGGCAGCCTTTTCATCTTAAACTTTATTTTTATAGGGGTTTATAACTTGGCACTAAAGGCAGGAGTGGGTGGAAACTTGGCAGATATAGTTCAGCCCAGAAAGTGAATGTTATTTATATTTATTTCTCACTAAGTTTTCAAAAACACTTGGTTACTGGTTTTGTGTTCTAACAAGTAGTAATTTGTTGGTTTCAAGTGACTTATTCTCTGTGTATTTCTTAAACTACAAAATAGTTCAGAACTTACTTCAGCTCTTCTAAAACTCCTAGTGGAAGGACTCTAGACCTCTAGGGGTGTAAATGAAGACTGAAAGTAATTCTTATTTTATGTTCTTATAGCAGAATGCTCGAAGTACTTCATAGACACTGAACAACATCTTTATTCCACTTGCATCAGATTAATTCCTGATTGCCAAATGACTACTGCACCTTTGGAATATTTACATTTGGTTATATATAATATAACCAAATGCATTTAATGGCGTTTCTCAGGTGCAGGCTTACGGCAGAGAGGCTGAGGAGGCAATAGTCTGGTCAGATGGGCCCTGAATCATCCATGTCGCAGAACATAGTCTGGGGCAACTGCAACAAAGCAGCCCCTCTACCCCACTCCCTTCCCCATGCGTGACATCTCTGTATCGATGCTGGCCCCATCCCTGCTCGTATTTCATACTTCACATTAATTTCATGTCTGTTTCTAAAGCCAGAGGCTAGCAGTGTAGAGCTTTCTGTACCTGATTGTCAGAGAGGCCTACTGACATCATGAGGGGCATTTGAATAGGGATTTTCAGTATTTGCAGGGAACTGAAATACTGCATTAGGTCTCTGGCACTCTGGGAGTAACACAGCAAAATGGTCACTTGATGACAACAGTGGTTGTGCATTGCACGTATTGCATTGCATTTCATAGCTGAAATAAGCTGCACAAATAAGCACTTATTTAGAAAATCGTTCGGGTTGCAACATGGGCCTTTGTGAAAAAATTGAATCATTCTTTCTCTTAGAAATGCTTAAGTTGTATTTTAAAAGGATTTTTTAAAGCTGTTCTTCTGTAGAAAGTTAAAGACGTTGTGGGTTTTTCCTTTAGAAGCATGGGAAGAGTGTGTTAATATTTCTTACAAGAACATCCTGGTACTAGTTCACCTGGCTGTAAAATTCAGTGCTTGTGATGTTCCAGAAAGACAGCTCTAAAGATAGTAACTGTGTGTGTTTGTGTGTGTTCAGGGCATGGTTCCCTCCTCAGTGAGAATTCAGCTCTCCATCTGACATTAACTCTGGAGGGTGAGCAGACCTGTCTTTCTATTTAGAAGGAAACAGAGAAAGTCATCAGTAAACTGTCGTCTTGAGTATTAACTGTGTAAAGCTTCAAAGCTTTATATAGATTAAGTTTTAAAAAAAGAGTTCGAAGCCTTGTACAGTTGTTAATCATTACACAAGTTTTAATAGCATTACGACATTTACGAAATAAATCCTGTTTTGTCATTTACTGAGAGCAAGATCTAGTTGTAAGATACGCGTATCTGAACACTTTTCTATCAGATCAGTTTATAAATGCTTATCCAGTTGCATGTAGTGAGGCTCATGGAATCTGCGACCTACTGTACAATGACTGCTGACTGTTTGAAATTCTCTAAGTAACAGTTACATTTATGTACTTTTTAAACTTCATTTTGTATTTCAAATTCTACTTTTAGAGGAAATTTAGCTTTGTAATATGTGCATTTAGTTTTACAGTTACATGAAAAGATACTGCGATATGGCTGACATAAGAGATTTTGAAGGGACGATAGGTATCAGTATATAAAATTACAGTATATATGTTGTGTGTGTGGTGCTCAGTTTTTTGTAGCATGTTGTCACTTAGGGTTCATGGGTCTTTTTTGTGCTAAACAAGCCACTTTAAAGAAAGTGGAGACATTCATGCAGAAATGCTTTAAGCTGTCTGGACAGACTCAATAGCAGTGAGGCTTTGGATATAGGAACGATTGCTTTAAAATCTTCCCATGTGTGAACTGCGTGGGTTTGTCACATGTTTTCACACAAGAAACATGATTCTGCTGTAACGTACCTGGATGAAATGACAGATAAATTTATCCACACACAATGAAAGGTAGTTTATGTTGGAAAAGATAATAGTTACTAAGTTTGTAATGAGAAGCTGTTCCATGAGCTCCACAGGGAACAGTCTGGTTTCTGTTGGGCTTGTGTGAGTGGATGCTAGCTTGGGTTTCCTTCCTCCACCTAGATGCCAGTGATTCTGAAACACTGACCCCTTTTAAACGTTACTCAGTTTGTTGTGACAGTCAGAAGTTGGTGTAAGTGGAACTGTCCAAGCTTTATTTAGGAAATAAGGCCGGAGAGGGTACCTGCTGCCGGTTTGATAAGGTAGCTTCCTAAGCAGTGGGTGATGCCTGAGAAGTCCAAAAGAATGTGAATTATTATTGTTGCTTTTACTTTGTGCTGCTTTTGCTCATGTTTCTGTGAAACTTTTATGCAAGTGTAGAACTGCAAGCTAAAGCAGGTGCTGCTGTATACAGTCACCCGCAGTAACCCTTACTCTAGTCCTTTTGTAAGTACAAACTGAAATGATAGCAAACTAATTTTTTTCTTTTAACAGTGGAAAGAGTGGAAAGAGAAAACCTTTCAGACTATTGTGTTCTTGGTCAACGTCCCATGCACTTACCAAATATCAACCAGCTGGCAACCTTGGGAAAAACTAACGAACAGTCTCCTCATGGCCAAATTCACCACAGTACTCCGATCCGAAACCAAGTGCCAACGATGCAGACAATGATAAACCCTGGGCTTCTGTCTCCTCAGCTCAGTCCACAACTGGTGAGGCAGCAGATAGCAATGGCCCATCTGATAAACCAACAGATTGCTGTCAGCCGGCTATTGGCTCACCAACACCCACAAGCTATCAACCAGCAGTTCTTGAATCATCCACCTATCCCTAGAGCTGTCAAACCAGAGCCATCAAATTCATCGGTGGAAGTCTCTCCAGATATTTACCAGCAAGTCAGAGATGAGCTGAAGAGAGCCAGTGTGTCTCAAGCTGTCTTTGCAAGAGTAGCATTCAACCGCACACAGGTATCAATTTCTATTCTATAACCAAGAACTGGTGGCTCTTGTGGGACTGTATGATTGTTGCCAATCAAGGCAGGAGGTGTGCCATAGAAACCGGTCAAAGCACCCTCCTTTTTTCCCCCCAGTCTGTTGGGATTGAGCAAGGCTGTTTTTTCCTGAAACAGCTGTTCAGTTGCTTTTGGGCACCCCCGTGCTATTACTTGAGCTTTGTTCCCTAGCAGTAATTCCTTGTGTGACTTCTTCTCTGAGTTCCTCTCTGTGGTTATAAACTTCCACAGCTGTCCCTGCCTGATGGCCAGGAAGAGGTAACAACAGACTGTGAGAGTCACAGGTATCTTTGGGCTTACGTCCCTTCCTCAGTTCCTTCCTGTGGTACAGCTGATGCCACAACTAGTGCCAGAGGCTATTGCCACAAGAAATGTACAACACAAATGTGCATAGACCTAAGAATGACTGCCGGGAAAGATGTCACAAGTTTTCTTGCTCACCTAGTGAAATGCAGATGTTGAATTAAACCTAGCACCTGGAGTAGCCATGGTGAATGTATGTTTGGAAGGAGAGGCCATTTACATGTATCCTGCTGCCATTTAAGGCATTACAAAGTATGATCTCTCAATTATGATAATCTGTAGTAAGGCTAAAGAAATGGAAAGTGGCTTAATATTTAATATTGGTACAAATTTATTTTATGCAATTGGAGTTGGTCTTTGAGGCAAACTATACCAGCAAGAGAAAAAAAAAAGGGGGGGGTGAGTGTCTCCTAGAGGTCTGTCCCTTGCCCCATACAGTGTTTTTGTCTGTTCTCCTGGATTAATGATTTTCTTTGGCACTGCCATTTTGGAAATGCCATGTTATGAGGGAACTAATTAAAGTATGGAGCACATTTTTACTACTTCCCTTCTTCCATTAATTTCATAAGATGGCTGCACTCAGAAAAAACATTCACTTCCAATCAACATGACTTTGAGTTCTGGGGTTAGCCTTGAGGATATCAAATGAAAACTACATAGGAATGTATGAGTATTTCCTCTTTAAAATGCTGCTTTTAATTTGGAAAAGCTTTTCATCCCTCTGGGATCATAACCCGTTGTATATAAAGCCTGGTATAATCAAAGTAGATGGTATTGACAGAATGACATATTCTGAACTTAAGCGAGAGGTCAGAAGTAACATTGCTGGTAAGGGTTCTGCCACTGTCACTGAACACGAAGCTCTGCTTTAGCCAGGCTGGGAGAGTTGGTTTGGTAATGCTCAAGTGTGCCATTAAACCAAAATCTCATTCCCCTGCAAGAAAGCTGTCATATAACTGGTGTATTAAATGAACAGTTCTGCTATAGTACTTAAAAGAAGGCAAAATTTTGATTCTTTGTATCTAGGAAAGCCCAAGCCTTGCACTTTACTGACCACACATTGCATATTGACTTTCCAGGACAGCAGGGAAAAGGCAGGCATGTGAGAGAGACCACTCTGGCCTCTGCCGAGCAGTGCCACAGCATTGCATCTGCCTATGGTGGTTAATAGCAGCTACAGCAGAGATTGTGCCACACTCCTGACAGATGGTCTGAAATGTAGACTAAATCAGCTGCAGTATGATTTGAGGTTTTGGAGGTGGTGGGGGTGCTTTTTTGGTCCTTTTACACCTCCTGTAGTGTTCTGGCATAGGTTCACCCACAGACACTAAGCGGGTCTTTGGGTGAAATGCGGTTTCTCCCCAGTTTCAGTGGCTCCTGGCAATGTGACTGTGGCAGTCACACCCGGCAGCATTTTCAAATGGCTTGTGTGACTTAGGACACCAGGCATGTAACCACTCAGACTGAGCTCACTCATCGGGAGCAGAGACCTGAGCAGCAGTGAGTGGACGTGCCAAGGTAATGTCCACTCAAGTGGACAACAATCCAAGTACCTTTCCTAGGCAGAGCTGCACCTGGAAATGGGATCTGAAGCTCTGTCCTCCGACCAGGTTACATTTGAGCTGAATATATAAAATGGTGTCTGTAATTCAGGGTGCTGGTTTTGTCACTCCTGTCCTTCTGCTGACATTTGTCTTACAAGTGCACTAATTTCTCTAAGCTTCTCTTTAAAAAAAAAAAAAAAAAGAAGTCTTTCCTGATTTTGATTGTTTCATTGCAAGATATCAGACATGTAAATTTATATAAAAGGAAATAAATTACCTACCTCTTAGCCCTCCATCATAAACAATATGATGTGTTACACAGTCCAGGACACTGATTCCAGAACAGGCAAGTCCTTAACATCCATAAGAGATTTGCTCATCTCACGGCTGTGTTTCATTAGCCTGCAGGGCCTTAAGAGAGTAGACCAGTGGTTCTTACATATAATGAGTGCATCATGTCCCTGGGAGCCAGCGCTGTAGTGGAAGAGTCTGGCTACATATTTATGCTTCCCTATCCCCAGCTTTTAATTCCAAGTCAAGCTCCCTTTGCATCAGAGACTGTTTGAGGTATTAAGAAGAGGTGCTCAGACATTCAGCCTTGTGCTGCACAGTAGATGATGTGGGATGTTCTCACAAACCCATGGTGGAGAAGCAAACTCTATAAAAGGTACCAGAAGAGGAAATCCAAGTCTACTTTCACCTCCTTGCATTCCACCTTCTGCCTCTGAGGATCCTCTCTTCTGGAGGTGCAAAGAGGTGTGTTTCTTTCTCCAAACATTTGGGTTTGTTGCACTTGGCAGGAAGTACCAGCCTTAGAAACTGAAGGTCTCTTGTTTCTGGTGATGGTACCAAATAATAGATGCTGTATGCCAGCCAACTAATAATTGTATTAATCACTGCAGTATGGATCACTGCTAAATCTTTCTTCATGGTAGCTCTGTGGTGCACATTAGCCTATAATTAAATATAGCTTCATGAAATATGTACTGTGAGGCTTGTTTAATAGATAAACTATTCTCTAATATATTTTAAAGTCCAATGACCTACATACTCCATGCTGAAAAACCACCTCTTACTAACATTATTTCTCCCCTGAGACCTTCCATCTGAGCAAATCTGTTAAATGAAGTAGAGGAAGCTTTGATCCAAAGTAGGCTAAGTCCATCGTAACAAATGGCTGACACATGTACGTATGCATGTGGGCGTGGGAAGGGGGACATGAGGAGGGTCAGAAGAATGAGAGGTACAATTGTGTGGTTTGTGAAACGTCCAAACCATCCTTTTAAAGCTGGAAATACACAGCTTAAGACAACAATATTTGCTTATACTTGTGGCAATGTTTTCTGCACACATGAAAACAAAGTGCCTCAGGCTTTGTGACAAATCCTGTGCAGTTCCTGGGACACAGTGCTCCCACTGAGGTCCCACTCTGAGACGGGGACTGAACATCAGGCAGCTACTGAACATCAGGCAGCTTCGTATCTGCTGTGCACACGGGAGAGCTGCACGGGGTGTTTGGCTAGGAGCTGTGTTAGCCTTGAGGAGGGTTTCTTTCAGACAAAGTTCCAAAGTGAACATTTTCAGATTTATTTGAAACTCGTGAAGAACCCTCAAAGTGTGTATGACTGACTTTTAGAAAATGCCTTGGGCTTACCTCTGACCCTTTTTGTATTTTATCTTTAGATCAATGCAACCTACTGTGGAGCCTAAATGCCTGTTTATTCCATAAACAGGACAGTTAGAAGAGAGTTCTCAGACCCACAGAGAAAATACAGTTACTGAAGGCAATTTTAATGACACCATTCCCAATAAGTAAAAAATTCCTACTTGACCTTCAAAACATTTAAAACGGTGGGGCACACTACCATGTTTATCTAAGCTGTTGTTGTCTGTTTAGCAGTGTTATCTCCTTTCTCTTGTGGAAGCAAGTGAAAAAAAAAAAAAGATAAACCTGCAGTTTATAACTTCAGGTATAGTCCTCTCTTGTGGACTGCAGTGAGTCACTATTCAAACTCATCAAGAAGGTGGTGTAGCCCAGGGAGTGAAGCTGGGGCTGTTCTGCCCTGTTCTAGAAGCCCTGTTGCAAAGGGTATGGTGCAGGCAGAGAGGACAACTCACAAGGGGTGTTTATATTTACGGCTCTGTGCTTAGCGGACCACCATTTCCCTCCCTTCAAGGCAACCAGGAGGCCTCCTGGCTCACCCAGGGAGGAATGTCTCAAGAGAGTGGAGACAGCTTGCCATGACTAAGGTGGTTAGCAGTATTGCTGGGGCAGGAAGTTCAGTTTCTTGCTTGTGTAATTGCAGTTTGTGCCCAAGTTCTTCGTGGCCAAGATCCATGGCATTGGCTGCCTTTTGCAGCTCTGATGGCCTGTGACCTGTAAGTTGGAAATTTGCAGGCTCCTTGATTTGAATGTGTTGTTTACTGAAATAGTTTGTTCCCTTTGTTTGGACTGCTGCCATGAACTGGTATCTCACTGGCAGAAAGCTGGGAATCCTTGTCTGGGTCTTAAAATCTGCGCACAAGAGTGTGATTGTGTTTGAATGGAAGGCGGAGAGTTATATGAGGCCCATCAAACACTTGTGAGTTACATGGTCATACATGATACCTTTATTTTAACATAGAGGGCATCTTCATAAACCATGCTGACGTGCAGCCAAGCTGTAAACTGAGGTTGCTATCAGACCAGTCATTAGTCAAGGCTTTGCTTTCTCTAAGACTTTGGCACTTTTTGATTGCATAAAACCATTCAATCTTGAGATAAAAACAAGAAAAGGTCTGATTAGTACTGCAAATGCACAGAAGTACCACTGTCAGAGGCAGAGCAGCTGCATGCACCTTGCACTTGGAAGTGCCCTCTGCACATGTGTAAAAGCAGTCGAAGCTTTGAAAAGGACACGGTGAAGGAAGTGCCTGAAAGATACGTGCTGCAGAGGGTGAGGTTTTAATGCAGAGGGACAGCAGTTGCCTTCACTGGTCTCAGTTAGTGTAGTAAAATCAAAGGGGCAGTCAGTGCAGGCTTGAATTTTTCCAAAATTGCCTACCTGACTGAAGCATGCATCATCCTTATATTGGGATAACTTCTAGGTGACTAGTAGTGTCTAAAGGCATGAGCACCATTCAGGTTGGTCAGCCAAGCTACTGTGAAATCGGAGGCAGGACAAGAGGACTGCTGGCCAAAGCTGTTAGCAAGGGTATGGAGCTCTTCCTGGAGGAGAATACATGCACGCATGGATTTTGGCTATCCTCAGGGCAGAGTCCTTGTGCCCTCTTGCACTGTAATGTCTCCTAATAAAGCATTTGGGTTGCAACCAAGAAGTTGTAATAACCAAAGCTTGCTTATCGCAGGTTGTAATGTATTGGGAAATGGGCAGGTGGTGATGGTTACAGAAGAAAGAGGACTGTTTATAAAGAAACGCATGAAAATCCTCTCCTGCATTTACCTTGTCCATATCTGGAAAGTTTGTAGCAAATCTCGAGGTGCTGAAGTGATCTGTGCTCTTCAGAATCCTAGGTGGAAAATAGGTCACTGGACTTCTGCTTTGCATGAGGAAAAGAACATACTCTCCTTCCTCTCCCTGATTCAACATCCCTTTTTGCTGCAGGCTCATGGAGTTGCAGTCAGGACAGTTGGTCAGACTTTGCAGGAGTCCAGACAGTCAAAATCGGTGGATCAGTGACCTGCTTTACTCCTCCTCGGGAGTGCCCAGTGAACTCCAAAGTCTATACACTAAATGAGTGTTTCTGTTTATGTATTTCTTTCTTTCTTTCTTTAAATCTTTTTTTTGAGCATCCTTTTTTTTGCCAATGTTTTGACATAATAGCCAAAACTAGTAAAATGTTTGGGCGAGTGGCCAGTGCTTGTTTTACTGAACAGCCTCAGAAACTGGAAATATCTGTGAACCTGAGGCTTTTTGAATGAAAGAGTTGTGGTGCCAGATACAAATAGAGCTGGCATGTTCAGGCTTCTTGTAACTCTCCTCCCAAAGAGACACTGCTCCCTCCTTCCTGCCCTGAGTACCTCCAGGTGTAAGGGTTGCCTTTCCAGCCAGCAGTTAGGAAGGCAGTGCTTATGCAGCTCGGCTCCTGCCCAGTTAGCTGGTGCCGAACTGTGCCTCTTTGGTAACAGCAAAGGGAGGGGGAAACTGCCAGCCTCAGATGTAGTGAAATTTATGATAAATAAACCAAACTGATCCACCTTGTTCAAGGGATTCAGTCACAGCTTGGCTGCAGGAGTGGTGCAAGGCATTTGGAGACACGGGTTCAATGCTGGACGGTGTCCCAGCTTCTGTTGGAACTATGGGCAGTTCCAGGTTTCTACAACAGGGAAGGGGGTAATAACACCTTTGTGGCGTGCAAAGATGTTGGTGGTCCGTTATAAGAGGGCTTGGGGCCCTGAGAAAAGGAACGTTGTTGGTAAGGAGGATCCAGAGAAAGGCTTTGGAGGCAGCAAGGAGGGAGGTAGGTGTTGACTCCTCATTCATGTCTAATTTTGTTTTTGACAAAATTCCTCCAAACTGAAGTGGGATCAGAAATGAGTCCTCCAAAAGGCATTATGGTTAGAAATACAGTTTGTTGAAATAACTAACTCTTCTGCCTATATTTGCTCGTGAGCCAGATTCTGGGCAGGATTCCTTTTGCAAATAATTTTCTCTTTAACTTCGGTGAAAGGAAGACAAGCAGTTTTAGTTTTCTGCCTGGTATCTAGTAAGAGTGTCATGCTGCATTCATCTCTATGGTGTCTGCTCCATTGTGCACAGTCTTTCAATTAGCAAGGGTTCTGGTTTTGGTTTTGGGGGGTATTTTGTTGTTCTTCCCCCCCCAAAAAAACCCTCTCTCTTATTGCATGAAGCCCTTTCATGCTGCCTGCTTGTTTTATTCTTGTGTGTAATGTGGCACAAGCAGTGTTCTGTTGTACTCACAGGAAAGAAGGCAGTCTGTAAGGGAAGTGCTTAATTTAATAAATAGCAGATTTTTGGTACATGGGATATTTGTTCCAACAGTGGGTTTTGCACTGCCCAAAATTTCAGTTTCAATTAACTTAATTGTATTCAATAGGCTGAATGAAAAGATCTTAAGTAGCATGTGAGTCAGGCTTTCAGAATGTGTGCTTGTAGGAGGCGGCTGCTGCCGGCTCAGCTGATGCACAGGATTCCTGAGCCTTGGAAGCAAACGCATGGATATATGGAGTGAGCACAAGCTGCGCATCTTGCTCATTTTCTGGCATATTTCAGTACAAAGGTTTGAGATGCCTGTCATATAAATGGTTGCACTTTGTGGCTGCAGGTGGTCGGTCTTTCTCTGCCTCCTTTCCCCCATGCATTCACATTCTGCTTCACATGCACATCTTGTCTTCCCTCATAAAGAGAGATACCATAATAAAAAAGAGGCTTTATTAAACTAATGCAATAAAGGCATTTTCTTTGAGGATTTAAACACTTCATTTTTAATAATAAAAATCAAATTGTCATTGTTGCACCCTGTATAAGTTTTATTCAAATCAGCCTCTAAATTCTTTGTGCCTAAGCAGCTCTCTCCTGAGATACAGGTATTTTAGCATTAGTTAAATGAGTTCAAGAATGAGGCTCATACTCTGGCTGTAGGCAGTGAATCTAGAGATCAGGAGATTTCTTTTAAATGAGGGACTAATGTGAATCATTCAGCTACACTGAAGTGTACTGGCAGACAGCTGGTCTCCCATTCACACCAATGGGAAACCAGTCAAAGTCCTCTGAGTTCTAAAGTTCGTACGAACTGACACAAACACGTGCATTTTTGCCCACTGAGACGGAAGAGTTGGTGCAAACAGGGTGCAAACAGGTTTGCCTGATGGAAACTGTGACAGGATGGATGTGAAGGTGCTTGGTTTGGCTAACCACTAGAAAATTTCCACTGATTATCTAAAGCAATTTTTCTCAGCAAAATTGGGCTGGACACTTTGCCAGGATAAGCATTTCTAAGAGACTTCCCGCATTTCTGCTTCATATCCAAGCTGGAATTAGGAAGAGATGCAAGGCAATGGAAACAAAGCAGTGAGCATTTGAAAATGAGCTTGAGTGCTAGGAAGCCTATAAGTACATTATGTAGAGGTTCTTTTTAAGTGCTGTATACTTAAAGGCAAAGACAAATAGTTTTAGAATTGTTGAATATAAGTTATTCAGCCCAGAAGACAAAACTGAAGGTGAGACCTGGAGTAAATGCAAAGAGAGGCAAAGAGATGTCGTGGTAAAATCCTGTTTTGCTGTGAGAAAAACACAGGCAGATGGAAATTCTTTATTTCCTTGAGGGGTTAGGAGAGGTTATTGCTGCTTCTGCAAAGCTCCTGGAGCTGACCTGCCTCCTCTAGCATTCAATTGCAAGTAGCAGACAGTTTAAAATATAAATGTTCATTTTAGCCTGGCAAGTTTGTTGTTGTATGCTGAAGGTATGATTTCGGTGTAGTTCAGTACAAATGAGTAGCTAACCAAGCATTCCCTGCGTGCTGCCTTCCATGCTTTAAATAGGCCTTGCATGCAGAACAGAGATTCTGAGAGGGGACAAGGTTACATCGCTGATCTTTAAGATTCAGATGTTGAATTCGGCTAAATCCTTCCATTTTCTGATCCTGCTCAGAGTCACATCTACACCTGATGGGAAGCAGAGTAGCTTTTCTGTTGTGTCAGTGACAAGTAGTGGGGCTCAAAGTACTTGGAGCTTTAAGTACTAAAGGAGCAACATTTTTCTAGTATTTCAACATTTTCTCTGTTGCTTTTGGCAATAGCTGCAGTATGCAGAGGCACAAATAAACCAAAACTATGAAAAAAGTGTTTATGCTTTTTTTAATCCTTCATATATATAATCTCCTCATACAGAACATAAAAACTGAGGTTTAGCACATTAGTTGGGTTTATTTAAGTTTTGCCTTGGCCAGTGTTTCGATTGTCCGAAGGCCGTTTTTTACCTTTTTAACAGTAGCGCCTGCTCTTGTAGACACATTGCTTAGGGCTGTATGAAGGGGAGCACAGCTCCCATCCAAGTCATTGGACCTGATGCATGTGAGATCCTAGCCAGTGCTTGCAAGTCTCCTGCTGTATGATGGCCCTCATCCTCCTCTATGCCTCCTCATTGGTGTCTGGGCTGCTCTCCAGCACGACCTTCTCATCCTGTCCAGATTGCTGTTGAACAGCTCTGGTTGCAAAGTTGTCCTGCATTCGGTCACCGGTACTGCAGCTTACTGTCCCGCTCAGATCTCCTTTACACCCTTTCCAGGTCCTTTGGGAAGGAGGCAGAAAGGCTTCGCTCACCTTCTGTGGGCTTTGGTGAAGCCTTTGTGTTGGCTTTGAAGGCTGGTGAGTTGGTCCTTCGGAGGTAGGAGTCGGTCTCAATAACATTTGCTCCACATTGTGCAGCAGTGCCTTTCAGAAGCTGGCTAAAAAAAGATTTATTGCCCGTGAGGTTTGGGTTGTTTGTCCTGGAAATCCTGTAGTTAATAAAAATAAAAGAAATGAGTTCACAAACAGGGCTTCATAGAATGAGTGCAAAGTAAACACCCACGACAGTGACTTTGCTGGCTTGAAGGGCTACATTTCAGCTAGTTCGAAAAAACACTGTCAAAATTACTCCTACCTTAAATAGACCCAATGACTTTTTTATTTTGATTGGACATGTGTTCCTTTCTCCACCGCTGGAATTATTTTTTTTAAGTCAATTATGGATCCAGTGTGTAATTTTAAAAATGGTGCTAGTTCCAAGGGTAAAGCAGACTGTGCCTGCCCAGAGTCCTTGTCCCGGGGTGAGTGCTCACCTTGTTTGCGAGCACGGGCTGTATGAACATTCAGCTTTTCTTTGGTCACCTCTTCAGCAACTGGTTTAAAAATGATGCAAGGGAGTGGAAAAGAAAAGCTATTATCAAACTATCAGAGGACATGTCCTAAAATGTATCCTGAGAGCTGTGTTCGGTATAGAAGATCTGTCTGGCTATTTAAAAACAGTTTGCGACTTTCTAGTCCCTGAAGATCTTCTTTTAGGTTTGCAGAGCTGATTATTCTGCAAACTGCCGATTTTAAAAATTATTTCTTTTTTAATATGCGAGATGTAAGTAAGTCGGAATGAGCTAATTTAGCCAATGGAATTTTATAACAAATGTACAAATGCTGTGGGTTTCCCTCCCTCACCCCCTCCAGCAGAAACATAATTTGCAGAAATAAAAACAGTCCCTGGCTGGCTTTAGGGTTTTCTCAAAAATAGAAACAGTAGAGTTCGTCTGGCTGGGCCAGTTTCCTCACCACACACCTGGTGTATATCACTTTAAAAAATACATTATGCCTCATTAAATTACAATTAAATGAAATCACGATCATTTGTTTTTCTGGAAGGAAGATGTTTTGCATATTGAAAGCCTAATTTGTTGCAGGTGACAAAAAGGCTGAACAGTTTATTTAATATCACTTTATTTTTTATAATGTTGCTCACTGGTTAGTTAGCGTCTACTTCAGGAGCTCAGAATTCTATTATTGTAAACGCTGTTGCTCTCCAGATGCTTTATTTTGTTGTCCTACACTATCACTCGGCTATCTAGCCATTGTTGTTTACTGGTGGTGTTTATCTTCAGTTCCAGGAGGACATGAGATTTTTCCCTCTGAGTCAGTTTTCTTATTATCTGTCCTGCTGTTTACATGGCTCCTAAGCTGCCAAAACACTTGAAGGAGCTGCAGAAAAACCCTCTTTGCAACCTGGTTTTCTACCTGTGGGCCTGGAGCAGGGCTTGGTGCCTGCCAAGGGCTGCCTCTGTCATGGTGCCGGGGGAAGGAACTGGTCCCTCTCCCTGGAGCAGCTGCCTGTGCTGGGAGGTGAGGCTCCTGGCGGCTGTACAGCAGCCGTGCAAAATATTGCTACATCCCCGTGGCAGTGACAGGACCCTTGTAGAAGTAAAAGGCACAGGTTAGGGTTCCAAACCACTGAATTTACCCCGTGATAATCTCCTTCTGGTGATGAATCAGAGCTCCGAAGCACAAGAGTTGGTATCTGAGGCAGTGACATACCTCGTAGTGCCATGACCAAACCACTTGTACCTGTGAACCTCTGATTTACATAGGAAGTCAATGACTGCACAGAAAAGTAATTGCTGGCATGCTTTCACATATGTTTCTGCTTTCCATTTTTGAAATTGGACCATAAATTTAGCCAGGCTAAGATGGGAGGGAGAAAAAGCTGAAAGCTGTCTTAGAGACAGCTTCAGTAGCTTTCTTTCAACCGAAACTCATTAATTTTTGAAGCTGATCCTTTCTTAAAATAAAATTTAAAAAAAAAAAAAGTTATGTATCCTTTAAAAGACCCAGGAAATTAAGAATTTAGAGAATCTGTGGAACTGTTATTTCTTTTATTTACTGCATTTGGAGAATTTTCCACTGACTTTAAGGGAAAATTATAATAGGGACTTGCTGTATCAGTCTTGCAATGGTTCAAGTCACAGATTCGAGCTTCTCTAATGTCCTTTTTTGGTTAATATCCCTCAGTCCATGAGCCTGGCAAACTTTGGAAAGCTTTTCAGAATGTCCCTAGCTTCTCTGAGGGGTGGTAAACCCCAATGAAGAAACAAGTATGAGCGTGCAGTTGTATTGAGGTCACACAGAATACCAGGGGCCAGCCCAGCACTGCACCTTCTTCAAACTTATTCCCGGTACGGACCTTTTTCACCAGCTGGCTTCTCTCTCCAATCCCATTTCTGACTGGAGGGCCCCACCATGGCTCCATTCCCAGCTCCAGTCCTTCTGGTAACTACTCTGATAATTGCAGGGAAATGTAATTGGGAATCTCTTAGCTTGATTATGTAGATGAGGAGCTGAAAAGGCAGAGTTGCGTGCAGCCTACCTTCAGGTTGTGTGTGGAGCTTGTTCCAAGCACTTCTGGTGAAAATACTGCTGACGTAGAGATTTCATGTCTGTGTTTTAATGTAGATATTTAATAGCAGGTAGATAAATGCAGATAGAGATATGTCATTTGCTGGTCTGTTGGTTTTGTCAGGAAGATCAATACATACTAAAAATGTTGGCATTTGTTTAACTGGCCAAGTCTAGAAGCAGTGCTTTGGCAAGGCTTTTTGGAGGATACTCTCCTATACATAACAACATAAACTAAGATTAAATATTACAGGGTTATGACTGTGGTTGTTTTCTAGTAATATTTTTCCTACAAGAAAGGAGTAAGCATTGACTATACTCATGAAGCAGCTTTCCTCAGTCGTGGCTGTAAAATAACAGCAAATGCTCATGTCAACAGCCACAGCTAAATCGTGTCTGGGGCATTGGGGTGTCCCTTCGCACTCAGCTGCTGAACGTTGCTTCTCGTAGCAGTAGGTCAAGGTGAGCCCACTGAGCTCCGACTGGGCTTTCACGTGGCTTCTGTGGCTGGTCTTCCTGGGAGCAGTGGTGCAGAGAGCTTCTGGGTCATGGCAGATGGGAAGTAGGAAGGGTATTGAACAGCTCAGTGAAATGTACTGTCAGAATAGCCTTTTAAAATAACCATTTCTTATGATATGTTATAAGTAGTCTCAGTGGGCAGAAATGATCCCTCTCTGCTTCTTTGCTCACCGTTGCATTTAAACATCTATAGTTCAGGAAATGGTTGTTACTGCTCTTTGGAGTGAAATACTCATTTGTGAAGCGTCAGACGTGAGGTGATGCTTGGTGGCAGCTGCTGGCACATGCTGTGTCCTGGTAGTTTCTGTAGACCCTGATCCGGGCTTGTGTGTTGTGCTTTTAACTTCTAGGTAATCTGTGGAACTGTTGGGTGTGTACAGTTATGCATAAATTTAGTCCCATCATTAGATCTAAGCATCTTTTAATTACACTTTCATCTCTCCAACTCTTTTTTTTTTTTTCTTTTTCTTTTTTTTTTTTCTCCTTTTTGTTTTTTTTTTCTTTGGAAGTTCTGTGCTGGTTACCTCCTGGAATAATGGCTTTTGTAAAAACTAGATGAATATGATGCTCATTCATGGTTGCAGTGTGAAGCCTGTGGTATTTTAAAATGAGGCAAGAAAGAATGGGTTAAATCCCTGAAGCTAGATTCTAAGGCGCTATTACTGCTCCATTTTTCTCCTCTCAGAAATGACTTTACAAACCAAAATGAACGGACTGTAACATCAAAAACTAGACAAACGTTTTTCTCCATAAACTTCCTGCACCATTTAAATGTCGAAACTAAATTTACCAACCTTGGCAGATTTGTCAGAGATGAACAGGATTGCCAAGTGTTCCCAGCTTCAAGTAAAAAGAGAGAGAGGCATTGAGAGAGAGATCTAACAGCTCCTAAAATATTTGCAGCAAGCACCTGGTGGTAACTGCAATTTCTTCTACCCAATGCACCTACCTTCCTATCCAGCATCTCCATACTCAGAAGCTTATTACAGTGCCAGAATAGGACAGTCCCAAAATAAACCCCAGCCCCCAGGAGGCAAACACTTTCCTACAAAATATCCCCTCTGGGAGAGCCCATGAGATTCAGATGCAGGTTCTCAGTATTGCAACCCAGCTGGTTGCACTAAACAATTTTTTTAAGAAACCAAACCAACACATGACTGGGCTTTTTTTTTTTTTTCCTTTTTTCTTTTTCTTTCTCACAGAAACAGGAATGTACCCATACAAAGGCTCAAAATAGGCCATCTTTTTTTAAACAAAAAGGCGATGATTCACAAAAGACTATGAATATAACATGTAGCTAGTTGATACAAATCTAATAGGATTTGTTAAAATCAGTCACATCTAATAACACATCTTGAAGTGTTCTTGTATAAAATAGCACGTGAAGAAAAGAAGACTTTTATCAATGTCTAAAAAAGTGGGGTTTGTTCATAGACAGTCTGACAAGTTACCATAAAAAGTGTTTTCCTGAGACATAAGGAAATGCAACATTATTCTTGAACCCTTTCCAGCTCAAGACTTTTTTTTTTCTTTTTTCCACTTGATAAAATAGCTGCAGATTTAAAACTGAGAAAATATATTTGAGTACAAATAGCGTGTGAAACTTAATACTTTCTTCTTTTT
>JAAGNO010013023.1:28057-40869 GCA_033439905.1 Ceryle rudis | reverse complement strand
AAAAAAAACACACCACCAACTTATCGGGTTTTTTTTTTTTTTTTTCTTTTTTTTTTTTTTCCTTTCTTTCTTTTTTTTTTTTATATATATATTTTTTTTTTGAACCAGGGCTTGTTGTCAGAGATCCTGCGTAAGGAAGAAGACCCTAGGACAGCTTCCCAGTCCCTCCTGGTAAACTTAAGGGCAATGCAGAATTTCCTCAACTTACCTGACTCAGAGCGGGATCGTATTTATCAGGACGAGAGAGAGAGAAGTATGAACCCAAACGTGAGCATGGTGTCTTCAGCTGCCAGCAGCCCAAGCTCCTCCAGAACCCCCCAGGTAAGATGCAATCCCTTGTTACCTGTTTGTTGTGTGGATTATTCCAGGGAAGGAGTTCCTCTCCACCCTTCCCCTGTCTGTTGCTCCCCTCACCCAGATGAGTTGTGGAAATCCTTTTGTAAGATTTTGGAGTGGCTGTTAAAAGACACTTAGTAGATTTCAGGAAGACATTGTGATGGTGATTCTAGTTTTCATCAATGCCATAAATGCAAAACAGTATGTAACATTAGTGCCTGAAAGACTGCACGTGGGCATTACGTAAAGGCTGTTGATATATGTCCACTAAATGGATATTATAGAATATATTAAAGAAAGACATTCTACTTTTTACCTGTGCCCTTTAGATTCTGCTTAACACAGAGGAAATTTCTGGGCTTGTGGAGAGGTTCATATATATTGCAATAAAAAGTGTTCAGTGAACAGAGGTCAACAGTGAGTTAGACATTGCTGGAAATCACTGTGCTCTGTATTCTGTGTAGGATATCACAGTCCTTCAGTTAGAGGTTTACAGGAGTAATTATTTGAAGTACAGAAAGCAGAGATGGGAAGGGTGCTGGGAAGGAAGATGGTGCTTTATAGCTCCAATCCAGCTGTCATGTCATTGCCTTAACTTCATGTGTTTATTAACGTGCTGTTGCCACCCACTTCCCTGGATTGGTTGTTCCTTTGCACTAAGAAAGAGCATCCACATACTACACTGTGATAGTCACCCCCCCTTTTACCAGACTGCTTGCGGTCCCCGACATATACTCTAAAAAGAGAGTTTGCCTGCAGAGAGGTGATGATTAACTCCTGTCATGGCATTTGCCTAACTGGAGTTTGAAATTTCTAACTGTGCAGACGGCACTGGTGAGTTCCAGCGCTTCTCTTGATCTTCAGTAAACGGGCCCATATAACCCCACTGCTTTGGTGCTTTACAGGCCTGTAGACTGCAAACTCTTGGGCCATGTTAGACGTGCTTGTAATAGTATTACTGAGCACTTCTCATATTGAATTCCTTAGCCACAATTGCTAAAAGTAAGCAAGCACTGGAGGGGGGAGGGCGTAGTTTTACACACAAAGTGATCATCCTTAAGGAAGGTGTGTTGATTTTGTAGGAACTGTTGAGCTTGTTCAGTTTAACCCAGGTGCACTTCACCACAATACCTGGTGTGAAGCACTGTTTTCACTGAAAGCGAGCATATCCTGCCAACCAAAAATGTGACAGTGGATTTTTATTACAGGAGAAACTCATTGTATACCTCTTACCTTCTTTAGTTACCTTTCAGTGAAAATAAAACTATAAAGGGAACTATTTTAATGTTTAAGTAGTGTATCCACTTTTTGCATTCGTATTTATTCATTAAAGAATTAGCTTATTCCTGCTTAGATTTATTGCGATAGATTTTGCAACTACAATCAAATAAGAAGGAAACAGAAGGAAATGGAGAGATTAAATTCAATCCAGCAAGAATAAAAATAGGATCTGTTGCTCCATCTCATTCTCCTGTTGAAATATGACATTTTCCTATGTTCTAGTCACAAAATAATGGAAATTTTTTTCTGCCTTTTTAAGAGCTAAGCATTGCTAGAAAACCGTTCTCTAGTATAAAGCAGCCCATTCTTGCCTTATTTCATCTTGGAGAATCCAGTAGAATATTGTGATGTTTTTAATCAGCAAAAGGAACACACAAAGGTTTGTGTACCCAGTGCTCGCCTTGTGCCCGCTGATAACATTTCCCCAGCCCTCCGAGGGCCAGCAACAGTCAGCACAGGTGCTGTTTTGACAACTTGGACACCTCTGCAAATGAGGCTGCTTCCCAGCTCCCAGGCAGGCAGCACAGCTACTGTGCTTCCCCATATGCCTGGTATTAGTTCTGAGGAGACAAATGCCATCCTCCGGTGCAGCGCAGCAATTCCCGGCAGCATCGCCTCCCCAGGCAGGTATGTTACCTACCCCCAGAGCAGGGTGCTCTGGGGCAGCGCTGGTAGGAGCTGCACTGGTCTTTCAGGGATTGTGTTAGGGTGCCAGAGAAGATGATGGAATGGCATTTGGAAACGTGGTTTCCATAGATACCAGTCTCCTGCAGCAGTACTGCTGGGAATGATGCTTGAGTGTGCTGGGTAGGAGGACAGCACTGGCAGATACCTGTGGATGTGCTGATGCCGGGGCAGTCTTGCAGGCAGGTGTAAGGCACGCAGAGTAACCCAGCTCGGCTCTCCCTAACTCTGAGCCAGCCCCAAGCACCCCTTACAGGGTGTCCCCTGCTCAGGACCTACCCCAGGGTGAGAACGGCTGATGGATCCGGCAAACGAGTGTGAGTGCTGTGAGGAAGAGGCTCTGAGCTGTTAGCAGTTGTTGTACATACGTGGAAGACCAGCAGTAACGGCTGTGTTTGGTGCTCCGGCACTGGGCTTACAAACACTTCTTCTGTTCTCCTCACTCTTTGCAACAGGGTATTTCGATAATGGCAAACTCCTTCTTTAATATCAAGATCAGTTTTGAATCTAGGCCTCTTAACACAAAATGCTTTATTCTAATGACGAATATTTCAGGTTGATGCTTGCCCTGCCTATTTGGGTTATTAAATAAAAAATGGTCTAGCTTTCAGGGTGTGTAGGGTAGGGTTTTCTTCTGATGTGTGGCTGTGGAACTAGCACTTCAGGAGACCTATGCAGGACAGATCTATATTTGAAATCTTGCTGTTGCATGCTAATTCTGCTCGGGATCTCAGGCCTCTGTAATGGCTTTTGAGGCTGTGGTGACCCCCAGCTGCTGCTCCAGCAACTGAGGAGGCTTTTTCTGTACCCATCAAAGCACTGCGGAGCCTTTGGTAAAATTAAGCTCCATTAAATGAGTCCTGACAGACTTGGATAGTCCTCTTCCTCCCCATGATCTCTTTGTTGTTTTCTTATGTTTGCCACAAATGCCCTAACTCTCATCTGTCTGTGAACACTGAATTTCAGAGCTTGGTGTCCTTGTCAGTGCACCCATCAGGCTGTACCTGTTCGTGGCCTGCAGATGGCCATGGGTTGAGCACCAGTCTTCTGGGGGGCGGGGGCAGCTCCACTCTGCCCCAGCTGCCATCCAGCTGCCCCCACCTGAATACGGGGGGGCCACCCTTAGCAGGAGCAGGACTATCTGAAGCCCTTTCTACATGGGTCCTGCCTGCAACGGGCAGGAACCAAGAACAGAGGAGTGTCTGCTGTACTTGGAGGGTTAGAAAGGGAGAAGATAGAGGTTAAAGCTTTCTCTGGAAGCAGGAGGAGGAGTGATTAGTCTAGACTGGATTTTACCTCTATTGTTAATGTGTCTTTTGGTACAAAAAAGAACATAAGGAGAGTAAGATTTGAAGGACCTCAAAACAGAAGGAGAAGTTCAGAAGGTTTGGTTTTGCCTAGTTAACCTTCCCATCAACAAATAGGCATTTGGGCATGTCTCCCTAGTTAAAAATTAACATTAGATGTACTCTAGCAGGCTTCAACTCTGGCACAAAAACAGGAGCCAGATGAAAAGGTTTATAATTGGACCAAATATCTGAATGTCACCAGGGTTTAGGGCAGATTTGGATCTATCAAAAAAGTGTGAGCTTTGCCACCTAGGTTGTTTCATTTCCTAAGCCCTTTACATCTCAAGAGACAACAGAGATTTTTATATCAGTAACCTACATGTTTCTCTTAGAAGGTGTAAGGGGTACAGTGATCAGGCCTGGTATCTCTTCTCTTTCAGTTCAAGAAAGCAGATGAGATCTATCTTTCCAAGGGGCTGCTGGTGCTGGGAGCCCTCAGCAAGCACCACACTGCCCTCGCTCCCTCACCTGCCAGTGCTTTCTGGGGACTGCCACAGCCGAGGTGCTTTAAAATAAAAATCTTGTAGCAGTCTGCTGAACTGTATTGATAGAAGCCTTGTAAGGGTAGTCCAGCCTGAGGAAAATACTGGCAGCATCCGTTATTGTCCTTCATTTGTCACAGAAGCTGATGGGAAATCATTCAATTAAAAGGAGTGCAGTGGAATACACAAAATCTCAATATGAGTTTAGGAGAATGAGGGCAGCACATCAAAGGCATGCCAAAGCCCAGCTTTGTGAAATGATTTTTTATTTTTTTTTTCCCACTGATTTCCTAGGTGAAATTAGGTGACTGTCTGGCTAGCATAATGATGATAAGGCTGGGAAACCATACATACTCAAATGACATACGTATAGTTTTAATAAAGGATGAGGGAGACTTGAGGGAGTGCATTAAATTGAGTAATAATTTATTATTTAGAGACCTCTACCCATTTACTCATTTTTTCTGGGAGAATTGGCTCTTCCTCCAAGGTGTGGGCCACTTTTAGAGAGGAGGGAGAAGGTAGAGGCTGGTGCCCCTGCTGCAGTAGTTAGCTGGCAAAGCCAACTTCAGCGACTGCCTGCATCCCGGTGCCCAGGCTACCTATCCTGTTGTTGAGCTGCTCAATAAACATGCTGGGAGAGGGAGAGGGGGAGAGTTGACAGGGCCTTGCATGTCCTATAGGAATGCACTGCAATTATTTCCAATCACAATTAACCTGATTAGAATAATGGACAGGAAGTGTCCCTCTGTAGCTAATGCAGTTTGGCATCAGCTGACTGAAATCCTTTGATAATTTCTGCACAGATGGCCAGGCTGAAAGCAGCACTTTTTTAATTATTATTTTCATGGTCTCTCGGTAGGCCAAAACCTCGACACCAACAACAGACCTCCCCATTAAGGCGGACGGCGCCAACGTCAACATCACAGCTGCCATTTATGACGAGATCCAACAGGAGATGAAAAGGGCCAAGGTATCTCAAGCTCTGTTTGCCAAAGTGGCTGCCAATAAAAGTCAGGTGAGTGGTAGAGGGGATTTTATTGTTGTGGGGCTTTTTGGGGTTTTGTTCTTAAAGCAAACTCTGGGGCTGGAACTAGACCTATATCCCCCTCCCACCAATAAAAATAAATCTGTTTCTACAATAATAATAATAATAATGATAATAATAATCTTCATCTCTGGGGAACCTGTCATGTTTTTTGCTTTTGCCTGCTTAAGTGGTTTCCTTTTCCCTTTTAAAATAGGCTGACGAAAGAATCAGCTCACAGCCAAGCTTCTTCTCCCCTTTTGTACAAACGTGCATGTCTTATCCCACTTGTGGTATATAACTTACGACCTCTTCTAGTGGGATAAGTACCTCTCAGAATGATGGTATCCTTCTCATTTGGCAGGTAAAGAAATTGTTTTCCTAAGTGATTAACTGAGGGAAGGCAATGGGAAACCACGTATTAGGCAGGTGTTCCCTTTTTTTTGCATGTTTTATGTGCTG
This sequence comes from Ceryle rudis, assembly GCA_033439905.1. Classification (NCBI taxonomy): domain Eukaryota; kingdom Metazoa; phylum Chordata; class Aves; order Coraciiformes; family Cerylidae; genus Ceryle; species Ceryle rudis. The sequence goes on along the minus strand of JAAGNO010013023.1, from coordinate 35,248 downwards.
CATATGGTATTGCCATGTGAATAATTCACATCAGATCCAATCATTTTTATAAAAAGACATAAGAGGGCACTGTAGTGAGTTTTCCTGGATTAATTTCTACCTTGGGTGTAAAAAATACATGTGGGCAAACCTAGGTCAGGGTGAAATTCTTGAAGAGAATCCATTAATTTAAAAATTTCATCCAACTCTTTAAAAAAATATAATGCACCAGAAGGGATTTTGTGGAAAGGAGGACAGACAGAATTTTTTGTAGGAAGGGCAGCAAGTGGATTGGAGACCACTGGAAGGAATTGTTTATTCAGTGAAAAGGGCTGCTTCTGATCCTGGATGAAACGTACTCAGTTTGCTAGGACACAAAAATGCACAAATGACAATCTGTCTCTGACAATGAGAGAGTGGGATAGAAGTACCTAGACACATGCACTCTGGAAAACACATACTTTCTTTTCCTCTGTGCAGAGAAAGAACATTGTAGTCATTAAAGCAGATGTAAAATAAGAGGTTGAAAGGCATATAAACAATGCATCAAAGGCTATCAAAGCACATGGGAGAGCCTTGTCCTTGTTACAGGTATTTGTGCCCTGACACATGGAGGTCTGATTCATTTTTCCTTCCTCATTTAATCATTAATTTTCCTTGCCTTTTGCTTTCTCTTGTCAGGGTGCAGGGGTTACAGTCCACAACCCCTCCACCCCCCAACAAAATCCCAGGCACGGTATGAAATACATAAAAGGAAAATACCATGGAACCCTCTTAAACTGTTAAATGCATAAAAATCTTATGTACCACATGGCAAAATATAATGAGAACTGGAGCTGTTAAACGAATAAAGCTGTTAAAAGCATAATGCCACTTGGCACAACTACTGTGCATTTAACGGTTTTCCACTGTGTAATAAATGACATATGTGGTAAACGTGCAGTAAATATAAAAACTGCACAATTGATTTTGCAAACGTGCCCCTTATTCTTTACTCCATGCAGATATCAAAGTTCCACCCAGAATCCGGACTGGACAGCTTTTAATAAGGAGTGTTTAACACAGACAGAATGCCAGCTTCTCTGAGGTTTGGCTTAAAATTGCCTGCAAGCTTCCTGTCATTATAGCCAGAGGCTTCTTGAAATAGAGAGGGACTGAACCACCCAACAATAATTTGGGTGGCTCACCAGCTTCGGTCTGTGCCAGCTTGAGTGCGCTTCTCTGGCAGCATTTGGTGCACACCGGCACCAAAACAAAAATACGCTCTGTAGTCTTCCACATGGAAAAAGAACAGGGCAGATTTGGAAAGCCAGGTGCAAAAGGTTAAGAACAGGACCCACAAATGTTATGGTTTAAAGCAAAGTTACTGCACATTAATGTTTTGTTTCTTCAGCAGCAGTGAGTAAAGAAGTGTTTCTGAGGCTGATGTTTCTTTTGTTTCACAGCCCTGCCAAAGCAATACTGGCTCCCTGGGTTGACCCAGCATTCACCATGCTGAGATGTCATAATGCTCTGCTGGAGCATGAAAGTGGTTTATGGGGGCACTAGAAGGCAGGGACAGAGAAGTTGTAGCCAAGAACCATAGTGGTACGGGGCCTCCCCCTGCCCCAAAGCCCACCTGCGTGCCCGTCCCCTGGCCTGGCTTGGCATGCCTGTGGTGTCCTGCCGCTGGCTGGGGTGCCCCATGGCCAGGAGGAATGCCAAAAGCAAGGACACGGCTGCTTGTGTAGGGGAGGGCCACTGGCATGGTGGGACGGTCAGCATGTTGCCTTAGGTCTAGCTTGTCTGAAAACTAGCAGTGGGGCTTTCCCAGTGCTTTCTGCAGGCCAGTTGTGCCAGTCACGGCATTTGTAGTGGAGATGTTGCTGATTTCAGCAGCTGAGCTACATGGTGGGAAGCGCTCATTGAAAACTGCCCGTGTTTGCAGAAGGGAGAGTTTGAAAGAGGGGAAAAACGAACTAGTCTGAGGGTTTGCTTGGACTCTCCGCCAAGGTTCATTCACTTGCTGTTCTCCACAGGCCTGGCTTGCGTTGCATTGGCTTCCTCTATTATTCCCTCACCCCAGACTACTGAGAGGCTTCCAGTTTGCTAACAAGGCATGTGTTATGTTGGTCGCTGCTGTTCTGTCAACAGCAATCCACGGTGCTGTGAGATCTTCACAGTTTTAGCAGCCAGTGAGTCTCCGACAGGGCTGTTTTGACATTTTATACACAGGGCTGTATGTCATGTACCCGAGAGAGCATCCAGAGCCAATGGAGGCCTCATTTCGTCTTCTGCCTTCGTACAGGAAGAGTGGTACCCACTGAGAGCAGTTACTGCGAGCAGCATCATGTACTGGTGGAGTTAATTGACCTCTAATTTAACCAGTAGCCATCTTTATTTTTAAATCATAGCAGAGCCTCAGTTCGGCAACTAAAGGGAAGGGCAGCTGCTAGAAACTCGGGTTACAAATCACAGAGCTTGCAAGTCAGCATAAATGCAAGGAACAGGCTCTCAGCGATACCAAAGTAGTATGGTGAGACTTCTTTAATGCTATCTTACCTTCACAGAGATCTCAAGATGTTCATTTTGGCCACTGATTTATTCACTTAGCTTAATGTGTGGGGTTTTTTGCAACTTGCAACTTCTATCTAGACTTTTTTTTGTCTTGTTTGTGAAGTGCCGTGCATCCCTTTGTATTTTTGATGGCAACAGGAGCTGAGGGTCTCCAGTGCCCTCCAAACGTAGCCTCCAAAGCTGTCATCCTGTTTCAGTTGTCAGCTGTTAGTGATGTACCCACTGGACTGCATGCTTCTGTGGCGGTGCCACCTGCTAGTGCCCTCTGCCCTTTAAATGGCTAAACCTAGCACCTGTATTACCACGTTGGGAGTGTTTTCTGAGTGTGGCTGGAACACCAGGATTTGGTTTCCAGTCTGTGCTTTGGGTGTTCCTGGTTATATTTAATTCACAAGGAGATAGGTTTCCAGCGGGCCGTTTCAGAGAGGTTTAGGAAGCCTGTGTGTCTCCAGAGCTGGGCAACGGGACAGGCAGAGACTTTGACCTTGGGTTGCTGCAGGTTTGTTGGTGGTGAAAGCTGGCTTCTGCATCCCATTCTGCAACGGCTCTGCAGTTCGACTTCAGAAAAACCATTTCCTCCATGACCGTGTGCCAGTGCTTCTGTAACAGTGTGCAGTAGCATCACCCCTCTGACCTCTGCTAGCAAGAGTCCTAGCAGAGGCTGTGCTGTGCCTAGCAGACTTTTTTTTTTCTTAGTCTGTGTGAAATGAGTTTAGAAATACAGTTCTGTTCATGATAAACAGTAACTATCAAAATAAATACTGGGCAAAGTTGTCTGGAGCCCTTGCTGACAGTCTGAGGGCAGGCAAAGTTTGTATGAACGTGGAGACACAACTTCCCACAGTTCTCCCAGGGTAGTAAGTGATTCTCTCTAGTCAGACTGGGGAAGCGGGGCATGTGATGCTGGGGATCCACCTCAGGCAGGGCAAATGGAAGCGTTTGACCTTCACCAGTCCAGTGAAAACAAAAGGTAAACCCTTGAAACTGTAATTCTTCCTCAAGGGACCGGAGTTCGTTCTAGTTCTACCACAGTAAACCAAGAGAGACCCCTTGGAGCAACATCTGGGAAAAAAAAAAAAAAAGGTTAAGCTGGCGAAGCTCAGTCTCTGATTCATATCTTTGCTCTGTTTAAAAATGAACAAACAAAAATTAGACTTGACTGGGGAATGGAGTCTGGGGGCAGGAGAGACCTTCAGTTGAGGCGCTTCAGGTTAGAGAAGCCTAGGGCTATGGATGGAAATCACTGCAACGGTTCCTTGCCTTCCTTCTGACTCTTCCTTTTCATGTTCTGATCCCTGCCTCACTGCCAGGATGGTCTGGGAGCCTGTTCTCTGGCCAAGGAGGGTGTTAGCCCCACAGCAAGAGCCCACGCTAGGTGGGTCTCGGCACCATGGCCAGCTGCCCATGTCCTTGCCTCCTGCCCATGCTCCAAGAAGACAATAGGGGTACTGCCAGAGGGATGAACAGTGATGCTCAGGGGAAGGGTTAAGCTGTAGAAACCCCTTATTTTATCCTTTCCTCTCTTTCCTTCCCAACTTATATTCCTTTATATTGACTTGATATGATGGGATGCCTTCTCTTCCCCTTTTAGCTTATAATAGGTATTTTCTGTGCCCTTAAGCTAATTAGCTTCCAGTCATGACAAACAACAGCTAGGAAGAGCAGCTGGTGGTGAAGGTGTGTAGTGTACATAGTGTATGTGTATAGGGCACTTCTTACTACTGTAGTATCGCGGTGCCTTTATGATAACGCATATCTCTACAGCTGGGACATACCTGTCACACTGATATTTTGATCTTGTTACATATGGAGGAAATACAGAAAGACATTTCTCTCCTTGACTGATCTTAAAGTTTCTTTGAAGTACCTTTGGATGTTAGCTTCTTTTTTACAGACTTTTATATGCAGTTACAGTGTGACTCCCATCCAGGACGGCATCTGCAGTGGTGCGTTAGCCTCTCAGCAGCTGAGTGACACAGGGACAGTTGTGGAGCTGGGGCTTTGCTCAGGAAGTCCTTGGCAGACCTGGGAACTGATGTCGGGCTGCTTGCCCTGACCACAAGCCCACACTTCCTCTCCAGCATGGGGAGAAGCTGGTTTGAACTTGGCACGCTGGAAATATCCTCACTGCACAGCATCCTTCTTTCTGAGGCCAAGAGCTGTAAACAGACTTCGGTGTTCCCATGAATATATAAGATGCATCAGGGCTCATGTACTTCACTGCTTTTTTTTTGTATCATTTTGTGTTTTATAGGGCTAGTGAGAAACTGGCCCTCGTGAAAGTGCTTTGCATTTTGCCTTGAATTTCCGGGGGAGGAAAAGTACTGAGCATTTCAGAAAATCCAGGCTACTGAGTGATTAACCTTGAACTGTATCAAAATGCTCCAAGTAAAGCTTCTCAGGTTCAGTCCCCCTCCCCCGGCCCTCATCAAGAATTCATTGAAGCCATGACAGAACTCTCCATTACAGTTAGTCTTTTATCCATTTCAGCTTTCTTGATTAGGTTATCTTGAATCATTAGGGGGTTTATTTATTTTAATAGACACTTATTGGATTCATGGAAAGAGAGTTTGGCGACTAAGGAACAAGAGCTGAATATTAGCTGGCTCATTTCGCACTGCAGAGAGTCCCAAACTGAGCAGAGGGAAGAGAGGCTGAGGAAGTTTGTCCAGAGGACTCCTGTGATCCTCTGTAGAAAGGGAGCTTTCTCTGGGGAACGCAGCATTTCTTTCCTAATCTTTCAAGACTTGCGTCAATCATTGCTGCTTTTTTTTCCTTTTGTCACATATGTTGACATTTTCTGCACTGATGATGTGGGTGAAGAAATGGCCTTTTACATTTATTTTTGAGATTTATTCCTGAATCACTCTTACTAAAAACTCTTCATTTGCCTACTCATGCTTTCACTGGAGACCCTAGAAAATGTCAGCACAGAAAACTAATTGTATTGTTATTATTAATTCCAGTGTAAGTGCAGGGAAGCACAAGGTCAGTTTAGCTGCAGTTTTATGCAGGCACTAAGTGCCTCGTGGTCCAGCCCAAGCAGAAAAGCAGCCTGTGACTAAGTCACTGTGGACGTGCAACTGCCACCTGCTATGGTAGCTTTCAGCGGAGATGCTGCTCAAAGTATAAGCACAGACCCATAGCCCCAGCATAACCGAGCGCAAACTCTTCCCGTGTGCCGCCTTGTCCTTTGTCAGAAATTTGGTCCTTGACTTGCTGCAAGTCAGTAGATCTGCAGGAAGCAGTTTGAGGGGCCAGGTTGTTTGTGGATACCTTCGCCCAGGGCTGGAAAACCTGACCTCATTGTAGTTTGATACCTCTGGCTGCTGGAGGAGCTTCCCCTGCTCCAGGTTAAGTCTAGCAAAAGTGAAAGGGTCAAGCTGCTAAAAAGGGCTCAGGGATAAGTGACAGAGAATATGGCTCTCAACTGCTGCACCAGAGAACTGTCCCTCAGGGGGGGTTGAGTGCACCGAGGCTAGTGCTTTCGTGTCATAAGCATGTTGTTTCTTTAATAGCATAACAGCACAATGGGAACGGCTGGCTTCCTGCAGGTTTTTCTTGTTGTTTGCTTAGCTATGTGGAAATGTATTTGATTAGGAGACAGAGAGAGAGGTTAAAAATAGGACATTAATATGATATTATTTGTTTTATCAAATAAAATGCTTAGAAAATATTTATCTTGTCTCATGAGAACAACAAAAATAGAAGCCAGCAGTTCTCTGCAGCTCGCTTTAATGAGCTGAATTGGGCTGCATTCTCAATGCCTCTAGAAGTTTTGGGGTGAAATGAAGGAAGTTCTGAGCAGAATTCCTTGTAACCACAAACACTGGGTGTGCCTGACTATAGAGCCAAAAGCATCCTTTAATTGTGCTGTTTTTCCTCCTCTTATTTTTAATGGAAGACATTCCCATTTGGGAACCTCAGAAGCTGTCATTAAGGGCCAGATTCTGCCACCCATACTGGCACAGGCAGGTACCAAACGCTCCTGGTAACTCTGTGGCAGTCAAGGGGGCTGTTTGTGCAGTGGAGAGAGACTTGCAGTGTGCAGGGGAGGCAGGATCAGAAACAGTGCCTCACAGATTTGGGGAACGATTTGGGTTTTTTGATAGATTTTCTGCATACGTTCACAGCAGTTGGATTTGCTTTTAATGCAATGAGCTCAGATGTTGTGGATGAGTGGGGGAAAAGGTGGTGAGATAATGTCTCCTTCACTTTTCCTTCTTCATGCCAATAAATGTAGCTATAGAGGAAAATGAAAATACACTGTGAATGGCTGTAGCTCTAAGTATTTCTGTATGATAGCATTTCGTAAATGAAAGAATTCTCCTGGAAAGCTCTGTGTAACCTACACAGACCCAAAGAAATAAATAAAATAAAAAAATCCGACCAAAAAACCCTAAGTTGAGATTTTTAACAGAAAAAGGAGATTTACATATTAATAATTCATGAGTTCTCATTGAACATGCACGAAGAAACGGTGCTATTCAATAGAGAATACTGTCATCTGTCACTGTTTTATTTGACATTTACACTTTTTTTTTTTTTTTTTTTTTTTTTTTGCCGGGTCTCTCAAACCTTTTTTGCTGGCGTGCTTAAACTCTTTTAATCAAAAAATCAAAAAAATCCCCCGCTCACCCTCCCTCCTGTGCACGG
>JAAGNO010013023.1:0-28047 GCA_033439905.1 Ceryle rudis | reverse complement strand
AGGGAATCTTTTCTTCTGTCCTTTTTTTTTTTGCCATTTACCCTTTTTTTTTTTTTTTTTTTTTTTTTTGCCTGGTACTGCAAAACTTTCTTGGATGGCGTGCTAAGATTATTTAAATAAATAATTAACAAAAATCCAACGCAGACTTCTCATCTGTGCATGGGGAAGGCGGGTACTTGCAGTCGTAAAGAATGTGTGAGTAAGCTTCAGCACTGTGTTTTCTCATGTATTAGCCAAAGCTATCGCCTCATAAGCAGCCCCGTAGATGGATAGATAGAGTCTTGAATGGATGGGTGGGAGAATGAATACTTGAATAAATAAAGGGAAGGGTAGGAAAAGAGCAATGAAAGGACAGATTTGATGCAGATAAGTGTACGCATGCACACGCTGGTTGCGTGTGTGTATGTGTGGGGGTGAGCGAATAATGGCTGTTGTGAAGAAAGCTGCCACAAATACATCGCCATTGCAGATGAAAAAATAAATATTTATAAATGGTGTTGGGAGAGATCCAGACCCGGACAACATGAGAGAAGACGGGGCATTTAGCACAATGACAGTTCAGAGTTAGGCGCACCTTGCAATTTCTTGCTATTATTAGGCTCATGAAAATCTTTCTGCTCTGTAGGTTAGTTATTATTTATAAAAATCACAGAACCAGCTGATACATTCATAAGCTAATTATTGTAGCAGCTGGGTACACATGGTGCAATATGTCTGAGGCTGTGAAGTATCACAGATTTCTTGGGGCCTGCTGTGGTGGGGGTGTGCTGTTGAAGGCTAGATCCCTTAATCTGATCAGCCAAGCAAATACTTTGTGGGGAAACTGGATTAATATCTCTCTAAATACCACGGTTGTGCTTCACCTTCAGAACCAGGCTCCTTTAAACGTGCCATTAGCTTATCTCCTTTGGGGAATGGAGAAGTTCTCAGGTGTCCTCAGGATGGTGGGGTCTTTGCCTGGTGCCTCCCTTTGCCAGAAATTAATTTGGTTTGCTCATGTCTGCACACATGGTCACACTGCAGTCTAATCTTCTCCCTAATAGCTCCAAGGTCAGGACCTTGCATGTTGCCAGGCAAATTGAGCGCTATCCTTCTTAAAGACTAATGGCAGCAAGTGCCTAGTCCATAATGAGGCCTGTAGTGTTGCTCTAAGTGATTGTAATGAGCTCTGATTATAACAGGACAGATAAATCAAAATGGAGCGGTCGCCATCGGGCCAGCTCGTCCGGCTCTGGGAAGGGGTGGTGGCCCTGCTGAGCCATCCCTAGGCCCCAGCGGAGCTGGGCACTGCGCAGTGCCCACAGCCTTCAGGAGAGCCCCGGGAGCCGTCCTCTCCTGGGCCTGCCCTGTGCAGGCTTTGGCTCCACCAGGTGCAGGGTTTTTGTCTGCATTTTCTGTTAAACGATTGGTCTTCGTGCTGCAGCGTCCCTTGGGAGATGTTAAACATACCTGCTCAAAACATCTGAAAGAGTTCCATTGGAGACTTAGACAGATCACTGAAAACAGGGAGAAACGGGAGCTTATTTTTTCTGCAGATGGTTTCTTATCCATTTCAAAAATTATTTCCTTTGTATGGAGGTGCCCCTGAGAGACCACTGTGGAGCTGGGAGATTGTTTTCCTGTCTTTTCTCTAAAAGAGAAAAAGTTTTGGGGGATTTCTGAGTGGAGGAAAGGGAAAGAGGAGAACTGAGGGCAAGGGATGTGGCCAGAGCATATTAAAATGCAGACATCACCTGGCTGAGAGATTACCCAAATACCAGTCAACATACTTTGAAAATATAATACAGATTTTTTTTTTTTTTCTTCCCTAAGTAAATCATTAGATATCTTGTTTTCATCCTTGCACACACACACAGCCTCCCCCCGCCCGCCACAACCCTCCTAGTTTATTGCAAGAAAAGATCAGGTCTGCACAAATGTGGCCTCTCACTTGTAAAAACAAGGCAGTGTTGTGTTACAGATTAGTTTATAAATCCCTGGTGGCTTCACAGTTCAGTGCCTACAGCTGCTGCAGATGGGCCTGGGTTTTTGTCTCTTCGCTGTGCTGCAGCCGGCAGTTGAAGGAGAAAATGGAATGATCAGGTTATTAACATGTAGGCCGTGAGGAAGAGGCTGCACAATGAGAACAGCTGGTGTTGCTGTCTTGGCTGATGCAGCGGAGATAATCAAATCTTGCCTTTTTTGGGGGGGGTGAAGGCAGAAGACACAGTGGAGAGTAAGACAAACAACGGCTTACGATATTATACCCAGGGTTTAGAGCGCATGGTAAAAGTTGTCAATGGCTTACAAGTGGTTACACAAAAAAAGCAATACCAGAAAAAGCCCACGGGGGCTGGTAATGAACCTGGTTGAACCAACCTGCTCTAGATGCTGTTCGGAAAAATAGAGTTTTGGCTACTTCTTGTACCGAACATTTTTAACATTGATCAAGCTATCTTCTAGGTATTATAAGGTGCCTGTCAAAATGGTGTCAAAATGCTGAGCTGTAGCTTGAAAATGATGGGTTATAAAGCTACTAGGTAAAATATTTTGACAGGAGTCAGTAAGGCGTGTTGACAGCATCTTCAGCATTATCTTCTCATATTCTGTCATTTGCATTGCATCTCCTTACAGGAGGGGAGTCGCTGTCCCCAGCCCCAAGCAGGGCCTGCTGCTGTCTGGCTGTGTCCCTCACGCCAGGCAGGTGCAGCAACAGCCACCGTCCCTGGTGAACCTGCTGGGGAGGCTGGGTCACCACCCCACACGTGTCCTCATCTTGACAGCTATTGCCATTGTGCACCCTGGTTGGCTTTGTGGTTTGGAGTATATTCCTCTTCCTGAAGCACTGGTGCTTTCCCCTGTGGGGGTTTGAACTGCAGGATTTCGTACGGTGATATCATTTTGATGGCATTTTGAACTAACCTTAATAACAATAGAGCAGGAATGCAATCTACTATTATTATGAGCTGTATTTGGGTTTAGAAACACCTCTACCTAGTATCTTGATCTCTCTAGTAACGTCTTCAGGACTCTGCTGCTTTCAGGCTAAACTCTGGAGGAATCTGTTTGTGTGAGGTCTTCTAAGTGGCCATCTGATTATTTAGAGCTGTCAGATTTTAGTGGGGTTCAGAGCTGTGGGAGTCAATGAAGCCTAGTGATAGCAGATCAGAGGTCTTTACTTGATAGTATCTTCTTCTAAACATTTTCAGTAATGTTTGAATTTCTGGTCCTGCAGCTGCAACCCTTAGCAGGAGAGTTCTTAGCAAGTGTCGAGGGTTATGTCTTCTTTTCCCTTGCTTGGTTGAAGAAATAAAGGGGCTCTGAAATGGAAGTTAAGGTGTACGTTTATTTCGACTCTGATTTTCTGTAGGAAAAATATTTATATTGAAGTGTTTTAAACATTATATGATTATGACAAGGGGCTAAGATGCTGTGCTTCCTGCTTTCTGTTAAGTACTGCTGGTTGTATCTGTTTCTCCAACTTGCAGGAAATACAATACATGAAGGTTTTGTTGTGACCAAAGGGAAGCTGAGAGTGTTCTGTGTGAGAAGAGACCAGAGAAACTTGCAGCACAGAGCTTTATGTCTAGCTGACCTTCCATTCACAGCTGGTCCCTCGGTGCTCAGTGAATTAACTGTGCTGACCCTCTTGTTGCAGGGCTGGTTGTGTGAGCTGCTTCGCTGGAAAGAAAACCCAAGTCCAGAAAACCGCACCCTTTGGGAGAACCTCTGCACCATCCGCCGCTTCCTGAACCTTCCCCAGCATGAGAGGGATGTGATCTACGAGGAAGAGTCCAGACATCACCACAGTGAGCGTATGCAGCATGTTGTCCAGCTCACTCCTGAGCCTGTGCAGGTCAGAGTGCTAACTTCCTTCTCAGGGCATCTAGGGGTGGGAACAGGTGTCAGAGGTAGAAAGAAGCAACTGGCTCCAGCTCTCTTTTGCTGTACACTTTGAGACACAGCAGTTTTCAGTCGTCTGTAGCACCAGGTGCAAGCCACAGCTCTCAGGTTCAGAGCTCACTGTGTGTGTGTTGGAGCATGACTGTAAGTGGGTGAGGTTTGTATCAGCAGTTGAAGAGAAGGGATGAGACAATCCATGCCACCGATAATGGCAAGGTCAGCAGCAGTGATAGAATGGAGCTCCCTTGGTGTCAGTGCTTGTGTTGTGGCTGAAACACAATTTAGCTGTCTAAAGCCTCCGACGTTTAAAGGAATACAGATGTATTCCTCAGCAACAGCAAGAAGTGTGCAGATACTTAGGAAGTAGAACAGGGGTGGGGATTTGGTCACTCGCTCCTTCTTCCAGAACCCAAGCACCCCTGATACCCACTCTCAAATGGTGGCCAGTGGGCAACTGCAGCTGAACATTTGCTCTTGTTTGAAGGAGTGAGATAAAGCTTCAGGGAAAGCAGGAGAGTAGCAGAGGAAGTTTGTCCAGGATAGACAAAACCCCAGGGTTTTTGAAGAACGTAACAGGGAGCATTTTTTTATATATGCACTGAAACTTAAAACTACTTCTAAAATGACCATAGTAAGTATTTTGCAGGGAGCAGACTTTCATTTTATAGCCTCCTCAGGATAGTTGTGCTCATCTCTACAACCTTGTGACTAATATGAATATCTGGTTTGTGCACCTTTGGTCTATCCTTGTCTCAGGTCTTAAGAGAATGATAAATAAATGGATACCAATATGTGTAGGGGAAATTAAAATACTACAAGGTTTTTCAGCTTTGCCATTCCAGCTTCAGTCAGAAATCAGCCCTATGTGTATACCTAATAACTAGTGGTGCATGTCACAAACCCAGACTTCTGCTGATGGTCAAGAGAGGCTCAGGAGATGTTTTTTCAAGCTGAAAAGCTGAGGTGATGCCTTCCACAGCAGACCATCCTTTTGGATTGCCACTGGCACTCCATGCCGTTCACCTGATCCCATTGTGTGGTCAGTCCGAAAGAGTTGTTCATACTGGGCTTCTCTCCGATCAGCTCACAGCTCCTCCTCCCACCTTTTCTCTCCCCGTTGTGATTTGATGGCGGCTTGCACTGCTTTGCTGCTCTTGCTGTGAACCTTGGCATTCAGCCTCTATTCTTTGTCGCTGCTCTTGATCCACTGCTGCTAGCACTGCTGCTATCTAGTCACCTTTTTCCAAAGATGGGAGGATTTCTGTCTTGTAGTCCTGCCCCTTCTGAAATATGCTGATCTCACCAAGATTAATTATTGCCCAGTTCAGTCTCCTTTGTCTCTTCTGCAACCAACTTCCTTCTTGCTTTCCATTCATTCTTTGCCTGAAAGAAAACATGCATTTCCTGGTGTTCATGTTCTCAGAGCATATATAAAGAAGGAGCAGTGCTCTGAGTAATTAACATTGTGAGCTTTATCTTCCGTGTTCCCAACAGTTTGTGGGATCTTGGGGGAAAGGAGCTACAAAAGGGTAAAGGGCCAAGCTAACACATGAGAAGATGACTAGACCTGTGTAGTAACATAGTACATACACCTACATACACATAGTAACCCAGTTCTCGTGCCCACAGCAAGTAGGAATATCCTCTAAGGGACAGTTTGAAGAAAAAGTTTCCCTGAGCTCGTGGGTGAACTTGATGACTAGTCTACTTTCCAAAGCCTTCTGTGCATCGCTTTTCAGTATCGTGCAGGTTGGCTCTTGTGAGTGACACGTTACACTGTGTTGGAATGCGATGCATTTGTATTTGTCAGCAAGTTACAAAGCCATGGATTAATTATTTATTACAGTCAAAATATGAAAAATGAAGAAAAATAAATGGAACCAGCTGGCAAGTACATACGGCAAAACTCTGGAGACCCCAGCATACAGTTGATACAGTAGGCTTGTGTTTTGGGGGTGCTGCTTTTTAAAGCTATGTTTGCCCATCCAAAAACCCCAGTAGGTTTCTGAGTGGCACGTTATGAATGCAAGACACAGGAGGCTTGATGTCCGTCTGCTCCATGCTGTGTAAAAGATACCCTGCATCAAGCAATTTTTGTGTAGTTTATGGTCTCTGGGACTAGAATTGTTTCAAGCAGCAAGGTTTGTTTTTTGGCTTTGCTGCAAGGGTCACTATTAGATAATTAGCCATGAAGAATCAATGACAGCAGCCAGAGATGTAAAGCTGAGGTCCTCACACTTGCAGTCATTGGAGATTTTGTAACACTTTACATAAGGGTAGGGGTCTGGGGCCCCGCTCCTGGCTGAACTCCAGGCCAAGTAATTACATTCTGCCTATCTGAAATTCCCCCTGTAGTGTCAAGTGGGAAAGCAATTCTCCTTTCCTTCTCAAAGCTGTGGCGGGGGCAGAACGTCTGCCATGGTGCCTAGCTGCAATTTTAGCAGGGGGTGGAAACGTCCAAGAGCTGCAGTCTCTGACCTACTTTGCTTTGCAAGCTTTGCTAGTGAAAAGTGCATTGTAAGTCGAGCCCTTACCTGCAGCCTTGATGTTAAGATGACAGTCCTTTGAAGAAGACACAACTAGCAGCGCCATGGACAGCAGCAGGTGCAGTACTGTAACACCGAAGTAGACAGGAGGCTCTTACTTCGGCTCACTCTCTCCACCCACCCCATCTTTCTCTGTGCTCTGATGGATTTGACATGTGTACAGTATCTGGTGTCTGATGCATGAGTCTCCTGTTCCTCCAGCTGTGAGACTGGGAGAGCCTGAGAACCAGCTGCCCCATGCCGCTGCCAGAGCTCCCTGCCACCACCATCAAGCCCTCTCTGGGCTGGGGACGCCCCTCTGTCAGATTGAAGGACTTAGAAGAGAATCCAGGCTATCATCACAAGAATCATGACTGGGCAAAAGATGATGGTTAGATAAATTTCATCCTTTTCCCCAGTATGGCTTCTGGAAATGGCAAAGATTTAATTGTGATGGATTTTGTGTTGTTCACTTGCTGATTACAGGGCTGGGCACACCTTCAGGGAGGGAATCAGCCGCAGGCCCGCTGTGGTTTTTGTCCTCTATCAGCAGGGTATGCGCAGTGGGACAGTTGTTGTCGTGCCATAGAAGGTCAACTCGACATAGCTTGACTCTTGGTGTTTAAAGGATTCTTTTGTCGCAGGTTCTTGCCCTCTGTTTGGTATTACTCACCTGTACCTCACTGTTTAGCTTTAGGTTCTCTCTTCCATTAGTTTTGTCCTGTCAGCCATATATTAATCCATTTAATGAAATATTTTCCTGTTTCTGAAACGAAAAATGTCTATAATGGAAGCTCAGTGCGCAAGAAATTCCTCCCTGAACTCTTGATTTATTTGTTATTGTGCTGGGGAGTCATAAAATGTGAGCCCTGTGGAGCTCTGTGACATGGCTGTGTTCTCTGGCAGCACTGGGTGTGACAGTATGGACATGGCAGAGCAGGGATTGTCCTTCGTGCTGGTTACAGAGCATCCATGATACACCTACATGTTGCTGTACGTGCAGACCAAGCTCGCCACAGCTGCTCGCTTGTTTTTTAAGGAAATTCAGGAGTGCACTAAGTGGCTCTTTCTACATCCCGTTCTGTGCAATGTGGTGTAATCACAAAGTGCTGCCGTAGGACTAAGGAACAGACCTGGGAGGTTGTTGCTAGTTGGGTACCACAAGCACACCAGCTCTGAATTATGGAGCGTCTGAGCCACAGGTTCCTGGAGGGTGAGAGGGTGTGCTAGGAAGCATTATTATATTTTTACTCTGTTCTCCCTGGCAGGACCTTTGGTCTGGCCTGGCCTGGCTCTGTTGGACAGATTGCACGCAAAGTAGTCACTTTGCAGCAAGCAGTCCTCATGCTTCTGTGTTTAGCTTCCTCCTCTGCAGAGGTGAAGGTACCCTGTCTTACTTCATCCCTCACTAAATCCCACCGTTCCCAGGCTGTTCACTGGTATTTGACCTTTCTGGAGTGTTAATGCTGAGAAGTGCCTACAGCCACTTCCCATTGCAACCAGGGATCCGGGGTCTGTTACAGACATGCTGGGACACAGTAAATCTAATTTCTCTCCCTTCTCCCACTGTTTGTCTGCTGTGTCCAAGGTGACCACTCCAGAGAACAGCCATCTTGCCTGGCACTTCAATATAGTGCTAATTCGTTGTTAACTGCTGGGGCAGAGAAACCTGACATAGCTGGGGAAATGATGACTCAAGCTGTTGTCTCTGGAGTGTTGGGGTGACTGAGCCGGTTCTCTGGAGCAATGAGCTACCACTGCAGCAAAGTATCTGCTTTTCAGGGAGCGGGGAAACCTTGCCTTTCATTTTCTGCTAACAGATCTGCTGAAGCTGGTAGGTACATACTGATTTAAGAGAAGTCAGATGTTGACTTTAAATAAACAGGAATGGTTTTCACATGCTTTCTAGATACACTGTTACTTTTGTCACTTTTTAAAAATTATATCTCTCCACCTTTTTTTTTTCTCTCAGAAGCTTTGATTTAGACAAATCTGGCAATTTATGATAGCTTGGATCATAAATCACGGAGGAACATTACTAAATAGAAGAAGGCACAGCAGAAAGACGTAGGAAAGCTCTTTTGCATTGAGTTTTCACTGCACACATTGTGGTCTCTTTAAATACACGGAAAATAACATGCCACAGAAATAAATGAAACACTAATTTTGTCATTTTGTGAGGGATGGAAGGGAACGAATATTTTAGAAATGACAATGAAATATAAACCAGCGTAACATGGAGCCCTCGTAAAAATGGGTCAAGGCAAGTGGCAATGGTAATCCAATGAAACTCATTTCATATTCTCTTTCTGGAAGTGATAAGGAGGGGAACAGGCACCACAGTTGTGTTTCCTAATGAAATATCTCATTTTAAACAACATCTTAAAGTTCACGGGTCACACGATGCATAGCATGTAGATGGAAAAAACAGAGACACTTAGAATTTCTTTTCTTAAAAAAATATTAATTCATAATACTTAGGCAATCATAGATGATGAGTGAAGCAAAACTGTGTTCTTCCATTGGGTAACACGGTGTGCTTAATCATCTATAGGATGATGTGCACAGTGAGTTTTTTGTGGTGTTTGTGTGGGTTACAGCAGGGGATTTTGCACACTGGAAATCAAGACTGAGTTTTCTGGGAAACCTGGGTAAAACCTACTTTCCCAAACCATGCTAGCTCTCTGACTGGTGCTCACTGGTTTATCTAGACAATATTTTTGGGGGGGGGGGGAATGTGTTTCCCCATGATTCATTCTTAATGGCTGCACCCTGATTGTTTTGCTTTTTGATCATTTCTCTGCACCCGAAAGACAGACCACAGATGGATACCCCACTGTTTTTAGATTCTCTCTCTAGCTCCTTATATCGTGGCGGAATGTGATTGATGTCTCCTCAGACAGGAGTGGTCAAGACTGGTGAGACAGCATATACTCAACAAGCCCAGATGGATTTCTAAAGATATTTGTATTGCACGTTTATTCAGTCTACTCAAAAAGCTCAGAGCTTTGGTTTAGGTGGGTTGCAGCTAGAGTATTTATTTTGTCTTTGATTTAGAACTACAGGGGAAAATGCATGTCAGAAGGAGATCTCTGAATTTTGTGAGTGGGAATATCTGTCTTCCTCGATTGTTAGGTTACCCAGAGTTCCATTCTTTCTCTCCTATCAAAGTTAGACAATAACAACCAATTTCAGTGTCTCCTTTCAATCTAAAGCAGTCTAAAACCACTGAAAAAGAAATTCAAACTATGTAACTCCTGTTTCTGTGCAGTATAAAAGCTGAAGGCAATATATATTGCAAGAGCCACTTACTCTGCATTCATCTCTGTAGCGTGTCTGCTTTTGGGTGGGGATATGGAACTCTCTTTCTTTGAAGAAAGTAGTACATGCAAAACTCTTGGAAGGTTTCCACTTCTGAACTGCTTTCTCATGCTGCACCAGTACCTGTGCCCTGCAGCCAGACATGCTGCGTTTTGGAACAAAAGCTGGGTCTGTGTGCTCTGGTTTTCCACGCTGTTGGTAAACACCATTTTCCTGATGGGCCACGGTAGCTCGGGAGCCTCGCCCGAGGTTTCGCAAAGGCAACGGGAGCACATACCAGCCAATGAACCCCTTACATTCCACTCTGGGGTGTCTGATAGAGCTTCTTGTGAGTGATAGTGATCACAGTTGCAGTGGAGGGTCCCTGAGCTTTGACTTCTCTAGCCAAGCTTTGCCTACTGCGCCTTCTCAGCTGTTTCTGTTTAGTGTGGATATCTAAAGTGGCTGAAAAGTGCTGCTGCTTTTTATTAACTTCAAGCCTGTGATTCCCCTTGAAATGATAGTGGGGAGTGTACTTGCAGTTAAAGCAGAACTGCTTCTGTTCTGAAATTATTTTAGGTTTAGTACTATTCCATTTGACCCTAGAAATGGGCAATCAAGTAAAGTAGATAGTTTATTTTTTTTCTGAGGTAGGTGAGTTTAGTCTTGTCAAATTAGTACAACCTCTCTTTGTTCAGACTTCTGGAACTGTGAGGCCACCTCAGTGCCACCTGCTCCCAGACAGCTTTCATTTGGTCAAGGATCGGCTGGGGACAGGGCAGAAATCAGGTGGGATTCTTAAGTGAGGGAACCCTGAGCGTGTGACTGGTGTTTTCTTCAGCAGCTTCCTACAACGAAGACAACCGTGAGGGTACTGACACCATGGTAGAGGCAAAGGCAGTCCCTGGAGCTAGGGATGTGTGCTGTCACGCAGGACATGCTGCTCTGTTTGAGGCAGGGGCAGTTCTGCCCAGACAGCAGCTTGTGTGAGGGTGCCCCAGAGCAGCTCTGCTCAGGCTGCCCTGGCTCCCACAGGGGGATGCTCCAGGCAGAAAATTCGCTTAAAATCTGAATGTGCAGATTTAGCACTGCAGAGACTTGGCAGGGATCATCGGGGTGGTGGTTTGCATTGATGTTGCTCTGACAGGTCATCTTTTTAACAAATGATACCACTGTAGCTGTGCCCCCTGTCGTCTCACCCTTTTGCCTTTCACACACAATTTGACCAGTTGCTTCCAATCCTGGCCCTCTCATAAAGGCTAAGCTGCCAGCATTGTACAGAGGCACAGTAGGTTGAGGATGAGCAAACATCTAGAGCAAGATTACTAAATAAAGCTCTTTAAATTCACAACTTTTAAACCTTGCTGGCTGGCAGCAGGCAAATCTTTAAGGCTGAAAAGCCACTAGATGAGCTTCTTCCATTTACATTTGAAAATTTTTGCAGTTAAAACTATTTCTCTTTTTAATTTCATTTCAATGCTACCTAAATACTCCCTGTCCCTCATACCTGTACGTAAATAATAAATATCAGCCTTTAGAGATGCATGAATGTGTATGGCTACTGGCTGTATGCAACATTTTATTCTCGGGCTCCTTATGGAAATCTAAGGATAAAGTTAGAGACCTGGATCGTTGCAGTTGCAACCATTAAAATTACATGGGGAGGGAAACAAGACTGTACTGGTGCTACCAGAGCACATTGTGCTGCTTGTCCCCCAAAGAGCGCTGAGAACAAGTGAGCTGCTCATCCTCCCATGTTGTATGGCATCCCCCAAGGAAATCATGCAGCTTCGGGGTAGTGCTGGGAGTTAGCCTATGGCAGAGCAGGCCATGGATGCTCAACCTCCTTGTCCCGAGCCAGTCTTTTTGGAAATTCATTGGTATGGACTTTTCTCTTTCCTTTTTTGTTTTCTGTTCCTTCCCTCTCTTCCCCACGCCCCCCATTTTTTTTTTTTTCCTGTTTTTTTTTTGTTCCCTGAGTGGTTGGAAATACCCAGAGACTGCAGTACAAGCAGGAATATGTTTTTTTCAGGGTTAGTATGCTGTGTACGTTGTTCTGCATTTGTATGGACTTTTATAGGAGTTTGAAATGGGAAATGTTTTTGTGTGTATGCACTATTCTCTCGCACCAAGTATCCAGAAGTACAGTAGCACATATTTTTTCTCACAGTCATCAATGCTTACAGTGTTTCAAAGAATATTCCAAAATATCTTGGCACAGACAAAGTGAAGCTGTTTGCAAGATCCCTAGCTGTGGAACAACAAAGGCTACATTCTCAATACATATCACACATGACTTTTATTAAAGTCTTAAACAAAAATCAGATAATATATTTAGAAAATTGGATGTCACTATTTTATGATGCTACTCACATCACTGAAAGGAAGTAGGTATCCCCTTGGGCCTCCTTTCCCATGTCTTTTCTCCCAGTTCTACTCACTTCTTCTTGTTTCCGATTAGAAAGTAAAAATCTTAAGTATAAATAAATACATTTTAAAACCAGCATTTTTGGAACTAACTAACTGTTGTGCCTAACTTAAAAAGGGACTTGGTGTTCAGAAACCATGGAATACAAGCATGTATAAGGTGACTCTGGTGGAGAATTCGGAAGTTTGAAACATCTAAAACCATTATTGACCTCTTACCGTTACATATGGCAGAAAGGATGTGGTAAATCACAGAACACATCCTGGATATTACAGACCCAGCCATCTCATTAGTTCTGTGTCAAAAAACATTCCTCGGTTTCCAGTTGGGACTAAATTTAGTGTTACAGTTTTTGTACCAGCATAGTACAAAATAATGTTGACACCCTTGAATTTTCCGGTTGCTTTTTCTCAAATTAATGGTTTGGATCTCTACATTATGCTCTTATTAGTCCATACCCATTTGACATGTTACACTTGAATCCAAGGCACATCAGCAGGGAGGATTGTGAAGAGCCTCCTTCCATCCTGCCACAAGTGCCCTCACATGGATGTTGGGGAAAGGGAACATGTTCTGCAAAAAGCCTTAATGCAGACCCGTAGTTGTCAGGCGCTCTTATGAATGGCTAAGTCTCTTGGTTAGGTGTGGAAAACCTTGGTCTTCTCGATCGTGCTTGCAAAAAGCTTGGCAACCTAGATTTCTTTTTACTTCATGGGATTTTGGGAATTTTTAGATTTGAAACGTGATCTCAGAAGTGCGTTGTGCTGCTGCAGGATACAACGGGGGTTGTATCCTGCCCACGAGGAGCAAGAACTGGCTCTTCTTTCCATGCTGTACTGAAGGAAGCTGTGGTAGCAAATGTGAGTCCGTCCGGTTGCAGCAGACAGAAGGAGAGACACTAGAATTCCAGGACTCAACAAGCCCCATAAAAAGATCTGTCTGGACAGCACTTCACTAGTTAAGTGCTAAGTTATTATTATTATTTATTATTTATTTCCTCTTCTATTTTTTCTCTTACTGAACAAGCAGGAGATATCTTTGTTCTTTCATTTTGGAAGGGAAATAAATGTATTCCCTTCAGCATTTGAAATTTTAATAATCCATAATAAATAAAATCATATCTAATAACATAACTGCTTTCAATTGGCAACACGATCTCTAGATGCATTGCAATGGCAGAAACATAAATAGTTGCAGCCTCTGAAAGCCTACTTCCTATTTGCTAAATATACTTGGCTTGCTTTAAATTCCTTTGTGTGCAGTCATTAATACAATCCTCTTTGACAGCATTTAATTAAAGTGCTTTTCTCTATTAAATTCATTAAAACTTTTTTTTTTTATATACAACTGTTTCCCAGACACTGAATGTTAAGGACCTGTAAGCTTCTCTTTAAATAACTTCTCTCTCCTTGTTGTAAATTGTTAATTAAATTTAACTTAGACTGTTTAAAGATGGCTTGGAAAAGAAAGCCAGATTTCAGGATATGGTCTCAATCTTGTCTGATTTTTTTTAACACAGTTTTTTCCATGTAGTTATAGACTGCGTGTTATATTGTTTATGAACATCGCTGTACTTTCAGCTGGAAGCAAGCAAAGAAATACCCTAAAAAGCTCATTTCCATCTCACTTCAAAAATTTCCATGTTTTTAGTGCAGTTTCTTAGCCTAAGAGTATTTGCACGGGGGAGCATGGAGGGAGGAGCTGTTTAGTATTAATAGATTATTGACAGTTTAATGTCTTGGCACCTAGACAGCCCATAAGGTATAATAAACAGGAAGCTGTCTGATGTGAGCGCAGTCAATAGCGTATTCAATCAGAACCTTTCAGTTAATTGCTGGTTGACCTCAGAGATTTCCTTTAAGTGAAACTGTCCTTCCCTCAGATCTCATCTGGGTTTCAGAGTTTAATTTGAGAATGCCCTTTCCATATGGTAGCTTGTGCGTACGCTGCTGGTCGGATTTTCCTTTGCTCCCATGCACGGAGTTGGAAGAGCTGGTGTGCACCCAGACTTGTGCACAGCACGCAGATGCACACTGCACGCGTGCCACCGCCCCGAGGGCTGCGAGCGTGGGCAGGGGTACGCCACAGAGCTGGCCTGCTGGCAGGCACCAGCACCACAGTGAAAGCAGGCAAGGTTGTAAACTAACATCAGGGGTATTTTCAAAGCAGTTGAGCTGCTTCCCGGAGTGTTTTTGGATAGAGTCAAGTATGGCTTTGGTGCTTGGGCAGGCGCTGTGGTAGTAAAGAGACCTGACCTGGTCTCTGTGGATGAGATGTGCTGCAGCCCGATGTGACTGCACTGGCAGAGGGGGTGGCACCCGGGGGCAAAGATTCCTCTGCAGACAGCACAAGTGCTAAACCAAGGCTCATTTGTATTTAGTTTTCCTAATTTCTGTACTTAGCCATTCTAATTTTTTCAGGCTTCGTATCTTGATGAGATCTAGATAAGCTACAAGACAAAGCAGGCAGGAAACCACACGGGCAGTCTCTGACCCTGCCTAACTGAAAACCATCTGCTTATGTGGGGGGGAGAGCCTCCATGGAAATCTCTTCCAGCAAGTCTGCTGCATTCGGGTTTTTCTTCCTTTCCCTCCAACTGTTGACTTTCAGCGTGTGGCGTTTTCCTTAAGTGAGATCAGGGAGGGTCAGCCGTGGCAGCCCTTGTTTGCAGCAAATGGGTCTGGATTTTCCGACGGCAGTGAGTACTGCCCTGTGGAGGAAATGCTGCTGTACCAGAGCAAGTTTAATTTACATTTCATTCAGTCAGGAGACATTTTTTTATCTCTAGATCTTGCAATGATTGTGTCTTTTAGCCACTTACCACGCATTCAGCCTGTGGTTTGCTGAAAGGAATATTATTACTTTTAATCTCTAATTTTTCCCTGGTTTTGATTAATTTCTGTGGTTGTCTTTGTCCTTCTGTGTCAGACAAACTGGTCATGCCTTTTTAGTGGCCTGATTAGCGCTGGGGAAGCATTACTGACTTGGAGTAATGTTACTCCTAGTGTTCTGGTGTTTGAATGAGATCAGGAGTACGAATGCTGTACTGTTCGCTTTGGGATCCATTGAAGTCCAGAGCCCTGACTGAAGCAGCTTGTAAATTTTTGGGGTACATGCACATTGGAAAGGTGAGGAGGAGGAGTACTTTTGAGATGATGCCTCCTTTTTGGAAGATTCAAGGATAAGAGATGCTTGGAGTTGTTCTTTCTAGAGAGAATGGAACAAAACCATGGTCAGGTGGAACAGAACCAAGGAAGAAATCCCAAGGTACACGTGTGCCCCTGGGGCCATCAGCTGCAACATGCACACTTTGCTCCCAGGTGTCTCTGTCCAGAATATATTTGAAAGTACTTTCTGGTTTTATCAGACTTACTGACCAGGCTGCTAATCAGTATTACATAGACCAAAGGACTCCCACATGCAATAAAAATCATAAGCTTTATTGGATTTTGAGATAGGAAAGATTCACATCCAGCTCCTTTTATAAACTGCATTACATTTCATTCTTTCAGAGCTCCCGTAAGTGCAACCCTTTGTAAGTAGGTCGGTGAAGGAGTTAGGTGGGTAGGTAGATGGCCATGAGATTGGGTTCCTTGGGTGGTGTAGCCCCGAGCCATAGAAGTGCTTGAGCTGAGCTTAAGAGGTTGCTGACATTTCTGAAATACTGAAAGAAAAAAAAAATATGTTGGTGCTTTTTGTAAATTATTATTTTCTGTTAAAATTACAAAAATAAAAAGGTTTGTGGCAGTTTAGAGCAATATAATGCTTTAAAGGAAACTAGGAAGAATTTGAAGAGCAAAAGTTGTTCTGAATAATAACTGCATAATAAAAACAACCCGAATATGGTGTTTCATGAAAAATGCCTAAACAACTGCTTTGTCTCCACCCCACACATACACACCCCCCCCGCTGCCACCACCAGCAAACAGCTTAGCAAAATAGACTTTATTCGGGCAATACTTTGATGTCACTCAGTTTGACATTTTTGACCGTGAGATTTTTGACTGCAAAAATGCCACACAATTCTAATCTTAATGAAGCAAAGAATGGTGTTTTGCATTGCTAGCAAAAGCCTGGCGTTCCTTGAACACAGACCTACACTAACTGCAGGCTTATGTGAAGTGCGAGCTTACTCCTGCGATGATGTGCGTGAGGCCAGCCATGGGCTGAGCAGTCCTCAGAGCTCCCCGCAGCAAGCGGCAGCAAAGCTGGGGATGGATCCCAGGGCCATAACAGTGTCATCCTCTGCTTTGTCCTAATACTGCTTTGCTGGCCATAAATTAAATCATGTTATTGAAAATGAACAAGATACATTCCCCCCCCCGCCACAGCCGCCTATTTTCTAGTATTGTAAATATGAGCTGCAGGTACTGTTTACTTTCTGTACAACCTTTTTATTCCAGCATCCAGAATCTGTAAAATAGTTACAGGTCAGAGTAGTGAGACACAGAGAGCACTGACACCAGCATAACTCCCTGGGCCAGGCTTCTGGACGTGCCCACCTTTTCCAGAATCTAATCATGAAGACAAAGGGTTTCAGATCTAATTCTCTGAGGCCTCTTGTCCTTAGTGCCCTAATCTGTGCGGGAGACTGTACTTTGGTAATTTGATTTTTATTTACCCAGTTTCAAGCTAAGGGTATAATAAAGCACATTATGCCAGTTGTGTGCGTGGTAATGCTAGATATTTTGCTTTTACCATGGCAGTTGATTATAATGCACTTTTTAAGACTTGCTTTCTAAAAAAAGGAGCATTTATACTTTTATGTGTTTGATTCACACAGTATAGTTTGCTCAAGTCCTGTTATTAAGTGCATTGGTGGTTACGTCTAGAAAGCAAAAAACATGCTGAGTAGTGTTTTATCAGCACAAATCTACTATTTTAACTAACCATAACAGTCAGGTTCTCCTGAATTCTAACTGCCTCTATTGTAAAAATTAGCAGTACAGTCGGGTATTCCTGGAACTCCAAATGGCCATCTGTAAAGACCTAAAACAGTTTGATGGGACAAATAATTGCTCCCCTTCCCCCCCCCTCCACCTCCAAATCCACTGTCTAATCCAACCATATCCTTCCTGAAATAATGCAGTGCCTACTACTGGTCTGAGTAACTGGAAAACAACATGATTATGGTGGTGCCGTTAGTGCCACCATAGTTAGGGGTTTAGAGCTTGACCTTAAGCATGGCTTTAGGTTGGGGCTTCTCAAGGAAGGTCTTGCCTCACACTGCCCACGAGTACTCTTCTGATTTTTGAAAGGGAAGGAGAACATGTGTAGTGTTAATTAAATAACAAAACATAGAAGATCTCAGAAAGTATATCATCTGCAGTAAAGCAAACTAAAAAGCCTCTTGTTCCTTCCTCAGTTCCTGTGGCATTTTGCCAGCGCCTCATTAGGATTAGCAGGGTTGGGATGGAGAAACTCAGAGTCAACCCAAAATCTTGGACAGACCCTCTCTCCAGCCACAGCCAAGCTCAGGCTCTATTTGGAAACTGCCAAGCAGGGCTCTGCACACCATAAAACCCTGGAGATCCTTGCTAGGGCTGCAAGAGTAAGCACAAAAGAGACAAGTCAGAAGCCCACAGAGCTCCTGGTCTTGTTTTGAAGAAGGCAGGTGCTAAGTGGAGGGTTTTGTCGCCCTCGACGCGCACACAGATGTTGAAAGTCCCACTTGAGTGCGACTCCAGTTAGCATCGCTATGCAGGAGGGCAATGCAAATCTTTATGGGGATGTTGCTTTTTCCCCTGTGAGGGGAGGCTGCCTTTTTACCGCAGGTTACAGGCAAGAGAGGCCTGCATGGCTTCTTCAAGGCCAGCAGAGTCCTGCCTGCCTGCCTGCTGGGGGATGCAGCAAGCCAGCCCCCGTGCCAGCTGTGCTGGCCGTCCCCCATCCCCAGACAATGGAGCCATCCATCACCGATGCCTTCAGGAGAGAGTCTGCAGTGGCGTTGTGCAACGTTTCCTGGCTGTGTTGGCCTCTCCTCTGTCACTGGCACCCTGGTTTGTGCCAGCAGAAGCCGGAACGGATCTGGCCTGTTGCGTGTCTCTACAGTAGGTACGTGCCAGCTCCACCTGCGGGCTGCTGACAACCCTCCCAGGCTGCAGCTAGGTATTGGAGAAAGGGATATCCATTCTTGGCTGCGGTTCCTGTGCAGTAAGCCTAAGAATCTGGCTTAAACCAGCCAAAGATGGGAAATTCGGAGCTAGTCCACTGACGTTCATCAGCATGAGCTCATTTATGCTACCCCATAAAATCAGCCAGTTCTCAGGCACTTGCACAGCAATGAAAGTTGTGCCTGTGTTTTTGTGGGAAGAGTTGAGTTAGCGTTTGAGGGAGAGCAGTTACCCCAGGAAACACCGGGACACTGCTCTGCATTGTCAGAGTTTTGTGATTTATTTTTTTAACATTATACAGACAAAATAGTGGCTATTGTGTAGGCACGTGCTGTCTATTAACAGAGATCAGGAAAGGGAAATAAACCACGCATTACTGAAGAATAAGATCATGATTGTGGTCAAGTGATGGCAGAATTTTTTTTTCTCTTTGTCAAGCTGATTTGTAAACATTCTTCAAACAACTGTGCAGACAGCAGTGCCACAGCTTCTTGAAAGGAAAGCAAAGACAAGGAAAGATTTCTCAGCACAGATGTTTTACAGTAACCATAGACCTGTCCAAGAGTTATCTGGTCATCTCCAGTTGTCACTATGAGCTACGCTGCACATGTAGCCTCTCAGCAGCAAAGTGTAATCAGACTGTAATTTATATTTTATCTCCAGCGATGATAGCTCTTAAAAATGTTTTGTGGTGCATTTGTTCTTTGATGCATGCTAAGCTCCTGTTAGCATTAATGGGAGCAGTGTGTGCTGGGGAGGGGGCGGGAGACACCTTCCCCCCGCCTTCAAATCAAGATTAATTGTGTTTTGCTAACACTTAATACTTATCACTTTGCGTGGAAAGGCAAAAGCGATGCACAGCTGACATTTTTCTTATTTTTTGTTTGTTTCTTTCTTCCTGTTGTCTTTTTTTTGTCACCTTTTTGACCATTTTTGACAGTGTGGTCCTGGAGTACTGCAGGATGGGGCCTGCTGTTTCAGAGACTGGGTCTTTGTTCAGTGTCTTGCCATGTTTTCAGATCACTGCCTATTTCCTGCCCTTGAGCAAGGCAACCACCATAAAGCAAAGGGAAGCATGTGGCGAGTGTGCTCCAAAGATGTTAAAATGAATCGTTTCAACCAGCTCACATTCCAGCCTGGAAACCAAACTTGCCTTTGACTTTGGGTTCCCTTTGGAACTCATTTTTCTCCTGACAGTTCTCTCTGACTCTCCTTTTGTGTGGCTCAGAGAGTGACTTGTACCTCAGAGATGAGAGATTTAGAACACAAGGTTTGTTTGATTCCATAGTCTGACTCCAGTGGTGATCAGTAGCAGATGAAGGGTGATAGGAAAGACCTGAATATTTGGGGGATATTTTTACTGTGTGACTGCTTTGTCTTTGCAGCTGAATAGGACCCAGGGTTACAAATTGTCATAACCACCAGCTCTGGTTGGCTGATTTGGTCTGGCTTGCATGAGATGGGGCACATCGTATCACAAACATTTCTTATAATTATCTCTAATAATGGTGCTTGCTCTTGCGAAACAATTGCTGAGGTGCTTTGGAAAATGCACAGGATGCGTGGCTAGTGTTTGAGCTACAAAATTAAAAGAAGCTCAGACTGAAGTTAGATGAAAGTGAACATATTTATCCATGTCAGACTTCCTACCATTTTGCACGCTCATATTGATTTCTTTTGACACGGTCTTCTTTTATTGAGTACCATATATTTTTTAAAATCCCTTACCGATAACAGTACCTGCTGAGGGCAATTGTAAAGGGAAACTAAACTATATTAAACCTGCCTGGAGTCAAAATGTAATCTAACACCTGTAGTCTGCAATTTGTCATCACTTCATAGATACTTTTTCTTTTTTAATAACAGTTTTGGATTTTCCTGAATTTTGACCTTAGGATACTCTATAATCCAGGAAAAGCAGGGAAACTAAACCACAGTCTTTAACGCAGCTTTATGGTGTCTAGGTGTGAATTCAGCACTGTGAGACTGAGCCCAAAGAAAATACTTCATTTGGAGTTGTGACTAATGCTGCAGTGTTTACCCAAATGGATGTATTTTTGCAAGAAAAAAGAAAAACCGAGTAGCCTAAACCCCACATTTTTGAGAGGAAAGAAACGAACACAGCTGCAAATTGTAACTTCTGTTACAGTTCCGTGTACAGACATTCCTAGGAAACCTGTAAAGTATCTTGGCACAGTGATTGTGTCTAATTAATGCTCTTAGCCCTGTGAGCCCTGCACTGGAAGACTGGGGTGCAAGCCTGTTTATGGCAGCAGCTTGCTCTGGTCTCTTCTTGCACATTTCTGTGGATGAAGAAAGAGAGACTGAGGGTAGGGAGTGTCAAGCTGTTTGTTTGAGTAGCTAATCTCCTGCAGATTATTCCTGTAACATCTAAGAGAGACAGTGCCTCCTTCTATGTATAAGATTTCTTTGCAAAGGGATGGGGGTTTTCTCGTAAGTAAACTCAACATGATAGCTAGGCACTGCCTGGGAGCTCTTGGCTTACAGAGGTAAGTCTTGCAACTTCCAGCTACAGGTCTCAGTAAGGTGCAGCTGAACACCTTGTTTAGGCTTGTCCTCCACCTTCCCATTGACTTCAGCTAGTCATTGGGAAGGAGCTTTTCTGGCAGGCTTGCTTACATGAAGTGCATACTGAATCTGTTTGTGCATTTGGTCAGACTGGTGGTAAATCCTGCTGACTAGCCCCAAATGCTTGTGAGGGATGTAATAGATGGCTGATGTTAGATGTACCAAACACAGGTACTGAACCTACATTTTGTTAGGTGTGTGCATTTTCTCTGGCTTTTACTTTGTGCCCCTTAAGGAGGCTAAAAACTTGCTCTCTTTGGCATAAAAGTCCTCGGTGTGATACAGTGGTATGGCTGGCTGTAACAGCAATGTACATGTAAATGAAAGCTGAAAGGTGAGACCCCTTCCCACCATGGAGAAAAGAATCATAGAAACATTTAGGTTGGAAAAGACCTTTAAGATCACAGGGTCCAACCTTACACTGGCAAGTCCACTGCTAAACCATGTCACCAAGCACTACAACAGATCTTTTAAATACCTCCAGGGATGGTGACTCCACCACTTCCCTAGGTAGCCTCTTCCAGTGCCTGGCAACCCTTTCAGTGAAGAAATTTTTCCTAATATCCAGTTTAAATCTCCCCTGATGAAGAGAACACCAATCCAGTTTAAATCTCCCCTGATGAAGAGAACACCAATCCATTCAACTTTGCTCCCTGTGGTTTTGGGTTATGAGAATTGGTACCGGCCAGCACACGCCACTTGAGGTACCTGTTGGTGCTCACTCTGTCCATGCACAGGAGAAGGCAGTGTCTGTTCGATGAGGGCAGTCTCTGTTACAAATGCACAGTCTTGTCTTCCAAGAATGTAACATTTTTGGTGTTTCTCATAGTAAGGGGCACCTCATCATCTCAGCAAAACCCATTGGAAGGGAGCTCACATGACTAATCCTGTCTGCAAACAGAAGAGCAGAACCACACTATGAAACAAAAGAGATTGAGGTTTTCGTGTAGAAATGCAGTTCCTGTTTCTAATCTGCTGCGATAGCTGTCTGGGCAACGAAAGGCGGCATTTCACAGAGCGAGTGTTGTCAGACGGTGCCTTGCTTCAGCGGGTGCCCTAGCGCGTGTGTGTACCCCGCTCAAGCATCCTTCTTGGCTCTCCTTAGCAACTCACCATTTTCATGTGTCTAGTTCTAGCTAGAAAGCGTGTGGAAACGGAAACAAACATCAGTGGGGTAGTGAATCCAGCCAAAATTAAATACAGTGCAGACACAGACTGCAATTACATGACGCTCATCATTCAGTGTGGGTTCGCTCACCTCTCTTTTCTGTGGGAACGTGGCTGTCCCAGTCTGCTGAAGTCAGGTTTCTCCTGCGGGAGCATCCCAACACGGGGAGCGGATATGTGTAAAACAGTGTGGTGATCCCTTCCCCCTAATAATTCTTGGATTTGGATTTTAGAAAGACCACAAACCCTTAGCTTATTATAAGTAATCCCGATCACTCCCGTAATGATACACTACATTATATACTCTCCTAAACTTAATCATTCAATATCTCACTTCCTTTCCTGTAGGCATGTACTATTATATTTTACACATGGCTTCCAGCTGGTTTTCATTGTAGCCTTCAAATCATATTTCAGTACAGTGCCATTTAAGACCAGTCACTTTATCTTTTGAAGTCAACTTCCATCATATTTGTTTTCTTGTAAGTTTTCTACCAGGCTCGTTAGTTTGATTGAAAAAAATGAGTTTGTGAGTTTAAAGTCTACCTGAATGAACCTTCATAAAGCAGCATCTTCCAAAGCTGCTCTGTTCTGAAATGCTGAGAGAGCAGCCATGCCTGTTGCGTTTAAAAATGAAATCTCTTGAAGGGATGGAAAAAATAAGTCCTGTGGGCATGGAAGGAAATCTATATCTTCTCATTTGATTTGAAAGTAGATGGGGAGTCAGTGAGGAGGGAGGGAGGGAGGGAGGAAAGGAGGGAGGGGGAGGGAAAGGGAAGTCAGCTCCAGATGGTGGTGGCTGTGGAGGAGGAGGAGGCTGCCCCACCTGTGGCCTGGGAGCGGTGGGGAAGGGCACAGAGGAAGGAGTAGGGTTTGGGAAAGGGGGGCCCAGTGCACCTATGCTGGGATGTGCATCCTTCTGAGCCCAGTGCCATCTTTCTTGGGAAAAGGAGCATGGCCACTGTTTTTATCCCTTCTCTCTGAAGCCCACCATACGCGTGGTATTTAGTGGTGAGACCATCATCTGGGGGGTTTATTTGCACTGGAAAATGTGCTGCAGTCTGTGCTTTAATCACAGGAGATCAGTGGGTTTCCTGCTTTGCAGTAGAGAAGGAAAGCAGCGCTGCCCCCAAATCTGGAGTGTTATGGCAGGGTGTGCACAGCAGTGCACGAAGCCAGTGAAAATGTTACCTGTAGATTTAAGAGCATAATAATGACCCACAGTCTGGAACTGCCAGAAATGTTTAGTTCCCTCTCTGAGGCTGTGGCTTGCAACGCCGGACATCAGGTAAACAAATTGCCCAAATCAACCAGCGTGGTTTACAAATGTAGTGCAAAGCAAATATTTAACAAAAAGGTAATTTAGATTTCATACTATATTGTGTGCCTCAACAGTTGATCTGTTTCCCATAGAAAACAGGCTCTTTGGTATTAAATAGCCCGTATTATTGGGTGGAAATACAAAACTGATCACAGCCTGAACCTGAACGTAATTCTGTGCATTTATCCTTCTCTCTGTGTATGGGTAATGTTGTGTGACTGAAAAATGTCGTGTGACTGAAAAACGTTGTGTCACTGAAATTCTTTGTTAATGCCACTGGAAATCCAGAGCAAGCCCCCTGAAGTTAGTGAAATCATGAGATTTATCTGTTACAAGAGTAGCTTTAGGTTTTTATATTACTTAGGAAAACGGTAAGTGGAATAACATACAAACTTTTTCTAATATTTTACATGGGTAAACCCTGGCTTATGTGTTTTCTCTTCTGGAGAGAATGGAGAGGTCACTCCAGAAAAGGAAGGGTTAAGTACAATTATTCCTTCCCTTGCGCTCTCAGCCCTCTCTTTGGTTGATTGCTTTATAGATGCTGTAGGCATCTCTTCATCTCCTTCAAATTAAACATTTTACTGCTGCTGATCCTGTATTGTGGATTTTTTTCATCGTTATGTTTGATTGGAAGTCTTGTAACATTTTTTAAGCTGGATCATTCCTTGTGCTATTTGTCAACTGAAAAGAGAAAGAAAAGCCCCCTCCCAGCTCCAACAAGAACGAACGGAGTAATTCGCACTCTTTCTGGATGCGTTTCTCTCTGTTAGCTGCTACTTGAATTCGGCTTCTGATTAGCAGTGCTCCTTGAGGCTTTTCATATGACGCTGTCTGTAAATTCCCTGGCAGTTCATTTGTGGTGTTAAATCCTGGAGTTTTTTTGGCTGCTCTGAGCCTTACAGTGTCAGGGGACAGGATCAGAGCGCACAACAGGGGACATAAAGTAGGTAGGGGCTGTGTGATAAATTTATGGGGCTGGGTCCTTAGCTAGTGTCAGTGATTCTGGCTGTGCTGCTTTCAGTGCCCCCTGATGATGTAGGTATGGATCTGGAAATGTCAGTCCTTCTCTTGGGAAGCAATCCATGGGCAAAAGATAAATCCTCAAAAAGCAGCTGAACAATTCTGTTCAATGGAACATTATGCTCTTTTATTACAAGAGATGTAATAAAACATAAACCAGAATATCCATCATTTCCATTTGAGTTTCTCCTTTCCCTCAGCCACTTGGTTAGCTCCCTGTCTATGACACCCTGAGTATTTACATTCTTGGTAGGAAATGAATCTCCTCTGTGGCTGGTGCTGATCCGCAGCTGGAGGTGTCACCACTCTTGGCTGGCCATCAGGTGCAGCAGCAGCAGAAAGTCCACGGCCAGGCTGCGGCTCAGCTCATTTCCACAGCATCTCCTCCAGGTTCGGCTCCTTGGCCACACGTGGTGGGCAGTGGCTAGGGATTCTAATGTGCTTTACAAAAACTGTGACTGGAAATCGTTGGTGTTTGTTGTGTTGTGGTAAATTACTATGACAGCAGAGTGTGATGAAGGAAATGAATAAAGGGCTCTCTTCAGCAGAGAGCCTCTTTATTTATTTGCATACCAGGCTGATATTCACAGTGGACCTCCCTCTCATAGCAATAACTTGCCTACTGTAGCATTTTACGGGGGGCTGAACACGTGTGTAAAATTCAGTGCAAGTTCTCACCACATTTCCATTATTTATCCTTTTTTTTTTTTTCCCTTTAGAGAGCTTTAATGTAAGGTAGATTTTCTGGATGGTACAGTTTGCAGCAAAGACATTTTCTTCTTGGGTGAAGAGTCAGAATTCCCTCTTACTTGCAGAAGGAAATATTTATCCATATTGATTTTGTTAGCTCTGTAGCATTGAGTTCTAATAATTATTTCCCTGCATCTGAAGAAACCTCTGGGCAAGTACAGCCCCCAGTCCTGTAGGGGATTTTTGCTGGTAATCTCTCTTGTATAGATTTGGTTTTAAAGAAAGCATATGGAGCTCCTCTGTGATTCTAACAATTCAGAGCAGGTATTTTTTCCTCTGGAATAAGGGCTGCACAAGGCCCTTTCTTAGTCATTGTAAGTGGCTGTTAGGAAGATTAAGAGCTACATATGCTTTGTTTACACTTGCCGAAAAGGAGGCACTGCTGGTGAAAATCTGTTGCGCGACTGAAAAGCGTGTTTGCTCAGAAGGTTTCTCAGAATGGAACATTACAGTTATTTGAACTCAGAACTACTCAGCTAGTGAAATTAATACAGATGTAATATAGGGAAACCTGTTCAAGAGACACATTAAACCCAGCTCTGTGAAGCAGCTGAACCGACTTCAATGTCACTCTTCATAGAAGGGAAATATTAACAAATCTCTACACTTTTGTTATTAATTTTTTTTTCTTTCATAAAGCAGCCGTGCTGGATTTTAATGCCAAATGATTATTCATGATAAAGTAGCACCTGACAATCCCATGTGTGACTAGGCCTTTGCGGTACTTGGCATCTCACAGAAACAGCAAGAGTCTCTAGCCTAGAGAGACGAGAGAAAGCAAGGAGCAGGGAGAAGAGGAGCAAAGAGGGAGAATGACTTGTGTGAGACGGGACAACTGGCCAGTCATCGTGACCATGACACTGTAATACCTTTTCATTTAATTTTTGTTTGGGCTGGTTTATATTTCTTTTTCTTTCTTGCACTTTGTATTTCTTATTTACTTTGTGGGTTTATATTTATTTTATATTGTTTACCTTTTATATCACTTTCTCCTTCCAGTCTGTAGTTACTGGTGCAGCTGTCTTACAGGTGAGTAAGGCAGTGGAAAATGACTATTAATGAGTACTTCCCTTCACCAAAGCAAAGTAGACCCTATGCAAAGACCTGTACAAGTGCCCTTATTTCAAGCACCAAGGGGGTCAGCATGTTCATGAAGTCTGTGTCTGTTTGATCTTGTAGGTGCTGCACAGACAGCAATCCCAGCCTACGAAGGAGAATTCCCCACCTAGAGAAGAGGCTCCTCCTCCACCTGCTGAGGACAGTTGTGCCAAAAAGCCAAGATCCCGTACCAAGATCTCCTTGGAAGCTCTAGGTATCCTTCAAAGCTTTATCCACGATGTGGGTCTCTACCCTGACCAGGAAGCCATCCACACCCTCTCTGCTCAGCTGGATCTCCCCAAACACACCATCATCAAATTCTTCCAGAACCAACGTTACCACGTAAAGCACCACGGGAAGCTAAAAGAGCATATGGGAACGGTGGTTGATGTGGCAGAATACAAGGATGAGGAGCTGCTGACGGAGTCAGAGGAGAACGACAGTGAGGAGGGCTCTGAGGAAATGTATAAAGTGGAGCCTGACGAGGAGAACCCCGACAAAAGCAAGGCGGCTCCAGTGGACATCGACCAGAGATAATGTGAGATAGGAGTGCAGAAAGCAATACATTGATCCAAGGATATTCTGGGTTTTTGTTTTTGTTTTTTCTCTCTTTTTAATTTTTGTTTGTTGGTTTCCATTGCGCATGGTCCATGTGCAAACTGAATGAATTCAGAATTGCCTGATCAGACATTGCCTTGACACAGACACTCGAGTGTTACACTTCCTACATTTGACTGAAGTAATTATCGTAATCACATAGGATTATGCCTTCATTAATCTTGCACTTATGAAAGGGACATCTAGCAAGTAAATGGGAAGAAAAAGTCCTATGAAATCAATGAAGGAAAATTTACAACTCTGTGTGTATATATATATATTTACATAAAATATATATATATTAAAATTGCATGGGACGAAACCTTACAACCTGAAAGTATAGACTGTGAAATGAGTTCCTTAAAGATGAGACTTGTTTATGTATTAAAACCACTTCACAATGAGTTGCTTTGGCTTTTTGATAAACTGCCACCTGCTCTCAGGGTGTGGTGACTATTTTTGAATTCCTATTTATTTTCTATGTTTATCCCTGATTTTTTTTTTTTTTTTCCATTATTATACGGCTTCCTATCTGGCAACTTGATGGGTAATTTTGAGGTATGTATTTAAAGACGTAAATCAACACTGCCAAAAAAAGAAGAGAGGGGAAAAAAAAAGAGAGAAAATGGAAAAACAAATCAGGGCACCTTAAAAAGAGAACTAGTAAGTTAAAGTACTTTAAACACAATGCACACTTAAAAGGATACAGCATGTTCCACTCTCCAGACAGTCCTTTCTGTAGTGAACAGATGAATTTTCATAGGATTCAGAATGACTGAAACTGAAATTCAGTGCATAGAAGATTTGTCCATTAATGAGGTCTTTATAGAAAGAGAAGAAAGATAATGTGTTGAGATTTGATGTATGGAATTCATACTATGAACCACATTTTACTGTGGATTTTATTTACCTGTTCTCTGTTTCAGATCTTAAAATTTCTAAGCTTCCTTCTTGTCGTTGCTATTTGTTTATACTGAGGTGAAACACACACACACACACACGTGTAAAGTTACATTGGGACACAATATGCCACAGTCTCAACAATCCTGTCCAGGTAAATCGCTGACAGATGGAGGGTTTGCGTTGCTGACTTCCCGTTCGCCCCCTCTCACCAGCCTCCCCTGTGTTTCTGGTTTTGCTGGGCTTCCTCCGTGTCACGCGTTTTGTGCCAGTGAAATGAAGTGTTTTCAGCCGCGGGTCCCCTAGGCTACAGCTCACCTCCAGCACGCAGCGTCCGAGGTGCGGGCACTTGCC
>JAAGNO010013022.1:0-45057 GCA_033439905.1 Ceryle rudis | reverse complement strand
CCCGGGCCGGCGGGGAGGGCGCTGCCGGCAGCCCCCCGCCCCCCACAGAGGCGGCAGCCGCCGGCCCCCGGCCCGCCCCCCGGTACGGAGCGGCTCTGCGGGAGGCTGCCGGCAGCCTGCGGAGGGCGCGGGAGTGGGGTGTGGGGGGGGTCCGGGTACCCCTGCCCAGCCCTGCGTGGTGGGCAGCATCTCCCCTCCCACAGGAAAGATCTCTCCCCGGTTGGACATCAGCATCGAGGAAAGGCTGAGAGACCTGGGGTTGTTTAGCCTGGAGAGGACTCAAGGGGGATCTGGTCAATGCTTATCAACATCTAAAGGGCAGGGGTAAAGAGGATGGGGCCGGATCTCTTTTCAGTGGTGCTCAGTGACAGGACAAAGGGTAACGGGCACAAAATGGAACAAAGGAGGTTCCATCTGAATGCGAGGAAAAACTTCCTGTGAGGGTGATGGAGCACTGGAACAGGCTGCCCAGACGTTGTGGAGTCTCTTCTGGAGATTCTCAAAACGCTCCTGAATGTGATCCTCTGCAACCTGCTCTAGGAGAGCCTGCTTTAGCAGGAGAGTAGACTAAATGATCTCCAGCGATCTCTTCCAATCCTACCATTGATTCTGTAGTCCCCTATTTTTGCAAGGTAGCATACCTCCCTCCTATGGGATAGCACCTCCTCTTGTGGGACATCATCCCTCTTTGCTGGGTAGCACCCCTCCCTTCTGGAAGGGCACCATCCCTCCTGGTGGGGCAGGATCCCTCTTCCTCTTGCAGAGTAACCTTTCATTCCCTCCCAGTTTGTACAGAGCAGCAGCACACACACAAACTAAGGTAAAGATGATGCTAGGGAAGGAGTTGTGGTTTTCGGTTTGTATCCCTGTGGCAGCAAGATCACAAAATTGCTTGCTTAGAAAGGACCTTTAAGATCACGAAGTCCAGCCATTATCTAACTCTATGAGCAGGTGCAGGCCCCAGAGGAAGGGAGCACAGCTATTTGTAAATCCTATGTTTGCCTGGCTATGTGGGAAGGAAGGGGTGGGGTCTTGCTCTTGGCAGATTTTTTTTTTTTTTTTTTGTCCCCTCTGTAATCTTTGCAGTTTGAAGCACACACTGGGTTTCCGCAGGAGCTCCGCCTTCAGAGGGGGTGGTAAGGACATCCTTTTCTTAGGTTTAAACTATTCCTTGCTCAAAATGAGGGCATCCCTCCCCTGTGAGGATGGGCTGAGAGTTAGGGTTGTTCAGCCTGGAGAAGGCTCCAGGGAGACCCTATAGCAGTCTTTCAGTACCTAAAGGGGTCCTAGAGGAAAGATGACTCTTCATCAGGGAGTGTAGTGGTAGAATGAAGGGCAACAGTTTCAACTGCAAGAGGGTAGATTTAAATTAGTTTAGGAAGAAATCTTTCACAGTGAGGGTGGCGAGACCTGGAGCAAGTTGCCCAGAGAAGTTGTGGATGCCCCCCCTCTGGAAGTGTTCAAGGCCACGCTGGACAGGGCTTTGAACAACCTGGTCTAGTGGAAGGTTTCCAAATAGGGTTTGGAACTAGAGATCTTCAAGGACCCTTCCAACCCAACCCATTCTATTCTATAAAACACCAGAGAAAATACCTCTTTCATATGGACCTTTTTTCTCCAAAGCAGCCGAGATCTGACTTGAACAAATATTTCATCTCCAGCTGTTACGATTGATGGGAGGGCCTCCAGAAAAAGGACTACCAAGTGCAGCTGATGAACTACACAAAATGAGATGCCTGAATGTCCCCATTCATCTCTGTGGGGAGCTGACGCCCACAAACGTTTTAAGGATGTTAACTACTTCACAGCATGTTTGCACATAAGAAACCAGGCGAAGCAGCACACTTTGAACCTGCAAGTGGCTTCCAGTGTGGGCCTGCCTTAGAAAAATACACATGGCCTCCCTCCTTAGCTGCTTCATGAAAAGAAGAAAAAAAAAAAAAAAAAAAAAAAAAGGTACAAAAGGGGTTCATCGGGCTGAAATGTCAGCCAGTAGGGCAGAAACAAGGATCAAGCAACCACAAGGAATTGCCTTTTTAAAAGCTCCCCTATGAGATGTGTTTGCTCACGCTCACTCAGGTTAATCATCTTCATTTGGAAACAGCTTCTGTCCCCAGGCTGGGCAGTGGGTTCTAATTATAATCCACTTCTGCATTAAAGCCAAGCAAGGCCCCTCTTCGCGAGGAGATTTTCCCTCATTGCAGTCAGAGGCAGGGAGGAAAGCAGGTGGGGGTAACGGGGATGGCTCACGTGATCCTCACGTGTGTGCACTGCCTAAGGGGGGATGTGATGGAAGCAGGTTCTCATCAGTCCCATTTGGGAACACCTCACCTGGAATTCAATTACTCCTGCTGCTCCAGGGGAAAATGGTAGCACCCAAGGCTATGGTGAAAGGAAAATTAAAAACAGGGTCTGCAGCAAGCAAAGCAGCTAGTCAGAAGATGAATAAGCTTGGAAGACCCCATCCCAGCTGTTAGGCTTTCCATTTTCCATCTCAGTGAAATGCTGGTGGCATGCAGCAAGCCAGCCAAGCAACACCTTCTCCTTTTCCTTTTGACCCTATCATCAGTAAAACCCCAAAATCAATGTTATTTCTCACATGACATGATGTAGGACTCTCTTAGCACAGCTGGGGGAACAGTCAACCATAGCACCAGCTAAGGGCCCACATCTAACTCGCATATAATCTCAACAAGTTGGAAGTACAGATTAGAAAACCATTCCCTACTAAGCTCTAGAGATGCTCGGGGCTCTTGTTTGGCCCCAGTGCTTTCCAGCCACCAATCCAGCAAACCCTTCAATAATTGCGTGCCTAAGCTGCCGCTTTGCCTCACTGCAGGAGGTGGACTAGCAACCTCTTGAACCATCTCTTTTGAGCACACATCTATGATCTCATGCTAAACTAAAAGCAGGCTAATCTTAGCATAAATTTGCACTTCTCCCATCTTTCATAAGCATAAAATGAAGGTGGAACACAGAGCACTTGCAGGAAAGCAGTGCAGCAGGGAAGATTAAATGTAGGAACTGACAGCAGATTTGGCAGCATCAGCTCTGGCAACGTGCTCCAAGGGAGGGCTTGGCCAAGGTGCTGCAGGTGAGGAAGCACTTTCAGCCAGGCAGGGGGGCTGGGCAGCAATGGGGGAACAGCCTTTCTGACCCCCTGCAAGCAGCCTCCATGTGCTCTGGCAACCCTGCCTACCAGTAACTGAATAACATCAAAGAGAAAATTTTAGGAGGCTGTGAATGCATTTCAAATACTCTTAAAATGATTTAGGCTGCTCTGCCTGCTTCTGTGACAGCCGGGTAATTTTTATATAAGTATTCTCCCCTCCTGAATGACCTGGGAGATACAGATCTCTCCTCCTCTACATATATATACACACACACATAAACACACACACAGTATCTGTGCGCTACAGATGCACCCTTACACTTGTGCACACCTACATCCCGATTCTCCCAGTTCTCACCAAAACTGGGATGTTTTTAGATTCAGTTCTGATGCAAGCAGATGGGCCTTGCATGCCTTAAAATCAGATCTTCTGCAATCAACTGCAAGTATCTCAAATTCACAGAATAATTCAGGTAGTTTATTTCCTATAGATAAACCACATCATTTAGGAAAGGAAACAAGATTAAATGCACACACACAGTGGTGCATTGCAGGCAACTTATTACTGCAATAATCACTCCTACTTGTCAATATAAGGATTGCTGCTGTGTACAGTTAATCACAGAAATAAATTCTACTTCAGTAATCTCAGCGCATACATTAAAACCCAAAAAGCACTTGAAGTATTTACCAGTTTATTCGTATTAGTTAAAAAATTGGCAGCAATGATATTTTTATGTTACAAAATGATTTCTGGCCTGCTGACAAAACCTGCTACAAGTGACTTGATCCCTAATTACATTGTCTCTGTTCACCAGAAAGGTACCGTAGGAAACAAGGCCTGTCAACAGTGTAATTGTACATACTGTTGAGCATGAAATGGTTCAAACCTACATTTGGTAGAAGCCACAGAACATGGGCCAGAGATCCAGTCCCTACAGATCTGCTATCCAGAGGTTTGATTTCCATTAACAGTAGAATACGATAGTCACAGCTGGGCTTTCTAGAAGGGAACTTCGATGTGGCTCAGGTGCCTGCAGGAGTAGTTCACAGCAGAAGCCAGGGTAAGCACTTCTGGAGAGAGATGAGAAGCAAAGGGGACTCCTCCTTGCTCCCTCTTTTAAATGACACTGGAGCACAGTGATTTCTCCCACAGTGTGAGAAGCAGAATATAGAAGTCAGTAAGTCAAAGAGGAATACGCAGCTTATGAGACTACTGTATACGTTACAAAAACCCTATGGTTAAGACAATTAAGTCCCAAGACTGTTTCAAACAGCTCCAGCTTTAGGATTTTTAATTATGAAAATCATGTCACTGAATCAAAAGAGGTCACTAAACCCAAGCTTCTGTATTCTGCTTCAGCTACAATTACAGAGCAGGAGGTTTGTAGAGGAAGCATGCTTTATATGCTCAGCATCAACTAGCTTGGAACAGAGCAGTTTAAAAATTATTGCAGATTAAAAGTAAGTGGTTGATTCTTTAGCACTCCTCCTTCCATCACTTCTTGCATGATATTTGCAGTCATATCTTGTTTTGACTTTAAAAGAAGATTGGGACATAGTTCTGTTTACATGACTCATCAGGTGTTCTTCTGGGAGCTAAAAAAAATAAATAAATTAATTACTATTATATAGTACTGCAGGCAATTTTCAGACTGAATTATAATCAAATGTCATTTGAAAACATATGGCATAATACCAGACTGGCTTAACTCCATTATCTCAAGATGAGAAGTAAAGCCCAAATATTGAAAACCTGCAAGGCGGCACCCACCTTTGGTTAGCAATTCCTCTCAGAAGAGCCCATTTACTCCTCCTGACACTGGATCCAAGTCTATATCATAGAAACAGGGTCTGGTAGGAAGTCCTGGCATAGTGCTCATCTGGACAATGAAAGAAGAAAAATGTTAAAATGGAAGCGGCATAGTTTTGTGCAGAAGATACAATACTAAAATCACTGCTGAAGACAACAATGGCCGCGGTGGAAGCAGCCCCCTGCACACGCACATACCCGTTGGGTGACGGTCACGTACCATTTTGAAAGCACACCACAGGAATCAGGTAGAGACATCTGGGGGTTTTGGGTTTTACAGTGAGGATTTAGTTTGGTTTCTGCCTCTGGCAGTGACTGAGCCCAAGATCTGGCAAAGTACTTAGATACTCAGCTGATCAGTTAACTGTTAGAGGAGCACCCGTGCCGCTTTGCTGCGGGGAGATGATAATTACTTGTGGCAGTGTCCTGGTTATTAAAATGAGGATACAGGTTTTAACACAACTTTGTCAACTGCAAAGTCTCAGTTGATTACAATTCATTAAGAGTCTAGAACTAGAAGTGTTAAATAATTTGCAATAATTACATGTGTAAAAGTTGGGGGGATTTGTTTGGTTTGGTTTTGTTTTTTAAACTGGGATAAACCTGCACTAGGGATGGAGAGGTCAGCTCTCCTGACTGGAACATTTCTGAGGTGTTCAGGTCAGAAGATCTGTGCAGTGGCAGAACCAAAGCTCACAAAACAGCTTCCAGCATAACGCCTGACTCAGGCCAGTCCTCTCCAGTAGTCCCACTGCTGAGTACCCAGTTTCAGAGCTGCAGAATGCAAGGCCAGCAGGGACTACACTTGTCCTGATTTACTAATAGAGCTGGCAGGATTTTCCCTTCCTGAACTCAGCATTTAGCCCAGCAGCACATGTAGGCTAAACACAGATGCTCTACAATGGTGGGCAACTTGTGACCTTTCTCAGTAGTTTGTGTCAGTGGTCATTCACTCCCTAAATAAAAGAAAATCCAAGGTCTTGTTTTCTATCTGCATCACCCAACCTCAGTTTTCACAATGAGTATTGTTATGCCTGTCTCCAGTAGATTAAAAAGCTCTTTGGCAACCTGACATTTTCATCCCAAGCAAGTATTCTGCACACTAATCAAATTAACTCCCAATCTTCCTTGTGATAATAAGCTAAGCAGCACAGAGGCGAAGTGTGCTCTATTGGTTGGGAATTTCCTGCACTTCTCAAAACTGTTCAGGGAGCTTTTAGAGCCCCACCCCATTTTCCGAAGCCATTTACAAGTGCTAACACCAGTCCCACATGTATTGTGCCACTGCAGGTCTTGCATGGCTTACGCAGAGGTAGAACATCACTTCAAGTCTACTCTTAGTGCAGTCCTAGAATTTATGACTTTTTTTTTTTTGTCAGAGCTGCTGCTTTCCCAGAGAGAGAATAGGGGGGCTACAGAGAACACCCCTATTCCTTGTCTTTGTGTTTAGTTGTATGAATATTTTGCTCTCAAGAGCTACAGTATTAAGAGATCCAAAGTCCCTGGAGGGGTTTTCCTGTTCTCACCATAAGCACTGCCAGTCCCCAGTCACGCAGAGTAAGAAACTTCCTATTTATTTACGTATCACCAAAGCATCCTAGAGCTTTGCAGATCTCCACCTACAGATTCAGAAGGCCACAGCAGGAGCTCAGACAGTGACACTCAATGAAGTAGGAGGTGCCATATTGCTGAAGATGGGCCTGACCTTACTATTTCTTGCACTATTTGGAAAGGAACAGTGAATTTTCCTCTTTTCCTATCCACAGGGCAGCCCATAGTGGCTACTCTGCTATATATTACTTAAAGGCAATTTCCTTAAACACCGATTATCTACGCAGTTCAAGATAATTTCCAACCAGGCTACTAATTTTCTGTACAAGCTTAATGGCCTTAGTTATTTTCAGAGCTGAAGAAATTAACTTTTCCTCCATTATCCTTCTCCCTGTCAATACCACGTGTACCGAAAAAGAACACAGGGCAATTCCCATTCTTTACTTACATGAAAAAATTAGACCATGTGGATATCATCAATTCCCTTGCAAGATTTCAAATAAAACCATTATCAACTAAGAATGTATTATTTATTGCAATTGTGGAACACACCATTTAGGATCTAAAAACCAGAGCTAAATAAATAATTTCAATTATTCAGCAGCACCAGGAAAGAAAACTAAACAATCTGACTCCAACAATTTACTTCACTTTCTTTATATTTCAAGCTCAATCTAGAAAATATATGAAATTATATTTCCTTTAAAACCTGACAGTGTTTCATTAAAGTATAACAACTTCAACTTTGAGCCAGAAAGGGAAAAATCCAAAACTCAAAAGCTGAGAAGAAATAAAATGTGACATACCTTTTCGATTAACTTCAGATAACAAGAATACGCATGCACTGGTGATTAATTTCACCTCAAATTTCCCATAAAAGCTGCTGCATAGAGCTGTATATTTGCTGCATTTTCAGCTCACATTTCAATGGCTGCTGCCAAAAATTATTCTGAGGCTAACACACCTCCGGCAGAATGGGTTTAAAATAGTGATTGGATTCAAAATGCCCTGGATTGCTTCTCAAAAGGACATCCCTTTCCTGGCTTTGTAGACACACAGAAGAATAATCTTCATGTTCCTAACTGGAAGGCTTACTGTTAATTCTGGCAGAATTAACACCATGATTTACTACATGTCCAAGAACACAGTAGGAATCTGGGACAGGAGCAGAAAGAGTCCAACTTCACAGAAACTCAAGACATCAAAAAAAGAGTCAAAATGTTAGTCTTAATATCTGAAAACATATTTCTTTTGTGTAGCTCATTCATGCTGTGTACCCTTTCCTTCTCCAGTGCTTATATAAAAAAAAAATAAATAATAATTGCTTGGATTAAATCTTGGCTTGCAAAAAAATGCCATTAATAACAGGAACAAGCATTCTATCTTTCATTTTATCCCAAAACACACATTACTCTTTAAAAAGATGGATGAGCCAGACTTCCATGATGTGGTTATGTTATTTAGGTTGGGTAATCTGGAAACTCTTCCCTACTTTTTTTTTTTTTTTGAGAATTAAAAAGATTGTCAATATTTGGCTCTAGCTAGCATTTGAAGGAAAAAGGGATCCAAGTCTTACATCAGCAAATTTCATCATCTGAGCCATGCAATCCTAATGCTTCTGCAAGCTTGTTAAAACAAACATGTAGATGTGAGGACTTCAGAAAAAGGTTTAGGCCCAAAAACTAAGAAAAAGACAGAGCTGTTTGCTCCAACAGCTCCATACACTAAAATGATCTAACAAGTTACTTAACATTTGCCCAGAAGAGATTCTGTAGATAAGACTTCCAGAGGATCCTTTCATCATAACATTCTTTCTTTGGATGCAAACCTGAACTTTAGTTCATTTTGCAGGTAGCTCCTCTTCCTTCCATACAATTCATATTAAAGCTATTCCAGGATCCAGTTTCCACTGTAGCTACTCTCTGTCCTCTCAGCTGACATTATGCCAATCACATCAAAGACAGAAACTAAAAACTCAAGGGCACAGTGAGATGAACTGCTGGAACTGATGCAGGCTGAACAGCAAACAGATGGTCACCAAAGCAGTCAGAAACAAATGGGAGGGGAGACTGATAAATGATTAATACTACAGGTCAGCTTCACTTTGGAGGTGTCTTGATCAAAAATTGTTTGCTTTGTAAGCTTTGGAGGTGTTCTGTTCTATCCCAATCTGCAGGTGTATACAGACTCCACCTGCAATACTGCAAAGTGCTCTCATCAGGAATGTGAAGTCACAACAACAATTAGGTGGGCCAAGGATTTCTCCCCATGACTGCAGTTCCCAGAATTCATTAGCTACAGAGCTCGCCCTTTCCTTGAAATTCAGGAAGACAGAGGTGTGGGACTTGAGGAGTACATTGGGGCTTTCTAAGTATTCAAATGGTCACATGGTCTATCTTAGTTTTCTTCCTCCCCCTGAAAAAATTCCTAATAGGGGCATCTAATACACTGTGGACTGTTAAAACATCAACTGTAAATGACAAGGACTCTCCTAATCCGAGATACCTTTTGTAACTGCTTACTGGAATGCACATGAAGCTATTTTCCTCACTCCACAGTTGAGGGTTTCACTCAGTCACATACCGTTCCTACTAGTGGATAGAGGAACCCAGCACCAACACTGGCCCGAATGTCTCGGATTGGCAGAATAAAGCCCGTAGGTGCTCCTTTTTGTTCAGGGTCATGAGACAATGATAAGTGAGTTTTAGCCATGCAGATGGGCAGGTTTCCAAATCCCTGGGAAAGACAATGAAGAGAGAGATAAAGAGAATAGAAATAAGTGAAAAAAAAAAAAGTAACTTTCCTTGTATGCAAATGTAATTGCTCTATTCTGCCATTCTCTGCAGACACCAGACTTTTTTATCAGGACATTTGACTGCTCACCAACTGCTTCACCTACAGCCTATCAGATGCAGGGACCATTCTGCATCCCCATTTCTCC
Source organism: Ceryle rudis (assembly GCA_033439905.1). Lineage (NCBI taxonomy): Eukaryota > Metazoa > Chordata > Aves > Coraciiformes > Cerylidae > Ceryle > Ceryle rudis. Next base: position 35,640 of record JAAGNO010013022.1, on the reverse strand, counting down.
TCTCTCAAAACTCTCCCCACCTCCTGCTAAGTATTAAAGAAAGAACCACACCCAGCACATCCAACTAAGGAAAAAAAAAAAAAACAAAAAACAAACCACCAGCCTGGAAGCCTTAGATGTACAATCTTGATAGTAACTTCTACTCTCTTCTGAAAATGTTAAACAGCTCAGAACTGAAGTTCTTCAGCTGGGGTCAGTTAATTAGAAATGTTTGATCAATATAATTGCAAGTAATGAGGAAGCATCAATTCCAAGGCTATTTTATTTGGATAGAATAGTAAAGGAATATACAAGAAACACAAAGGCCAGAAACTATATACGCCAGTAGTAAATCGACTGCAAAAGTGAAATTTTGCAAGCACACTGTGAACAAAAAATGGGTAGTTCTCACATTGCTCTTCAAAGCCCTTTACAGACATTCATTTATACAGAAGCAGGTAAATTCACAAGAATTTCATGCTAGAGAAGAGTAAAAGCAACAAAACAAGCAGAAAGCTAATTCAACAACCAGATGCCAGGTTCAAAACTTATAAAAGTAGACTTCCCCCTCCCCCCGCCCTGAGAAGTATTGTATCACCCGTGCAACTCTTTCCCCCACAAAACTGCAACTGCCAAAAATCCACAGGGGTTCAAAAACTGATTAGAAAACTCAGTGAAAGAAGATTAAAAAAAAAAATCATCAGAGACTGTTTAGCACTAGTATGACCACTTGCAGTTCCCCAATTCCCAAATTGCTAAAAGATTGTAGAGTGCAATAGAGAACAACCACCTCCTGCTCTTCTCTCCCCAAGCACTATCATAGAAGCCCTACTGGGGCAGATGAGTTCTGCCTTCTCCACTACAAGCCAGGGCCAGTTTCTCCCTCCTCCTCCACCATAGCAGCACCCAATGAGTTGCGGACAAGGACATGGCTGGAGTGATGTTTCCCTTCACACACATTTTGAACACCACTGTTCAATATGAACATTTTAAATGAAAAGCACCACTAGTATCAGGTGATGTGGAAAACTCACTTGCTTAGTGTACAAGGTGACCTTCTCCTGTGCTTCTGGAAGTAGCTCAATGTCACTTGCCCCGTAGATCTTCTGTGCAATAAGCCTAATCTTATCTATAACAGGGAGCTAGGAAAAAAAAGAGTAAGTCAGTGTGTTAAACTATAAAGGGCCCTATCATCACAGCAACTTCACAATCCCTTGTACAGGCCGTTCAGAGCCCATCTGCAGATACAACAGCTATTCCCATTTGCTGGAGAACAAAGCTATACAGGAACCTGAGGGTTTTCAAAACATATTTCATTTCTCTTTGCAGTTATTTCTCTTGGTAAGAGGGCAAAACTAATATACCACAGTCAGAAATAAAAAGATACCCAACAGTATTTCTTATGAACTGTGCTTACATGCTAATCCCCCACCTGCTCCTCCTTCCCCCCCCCCAGCAAAAGAGGCATCTTTATTCTTTCTCAAGTCAAAGTCAAAAAGTGGACAAAATAATTTGAGGGAATACAAGTTAAGGGTTAAACAAAAGCACAAATGAAACAGGATAAAAAAAGAAAAAAAAAGGCAAGTATCTGTTATGGAGCTAAAATAAATATGACAACATAGCTCTGTACCTCATTAGGTTCTTCCGTAGGTGCTTGCTATTAAAGAAGGATTCAGGCAATAACTTGGGAACTAACAGTGACTTCATTACCTCGAAGTTATGTCAAATTTGCTTAATATACAAAGTCATTAAAAATACACTCACACACACACACACACTCTGCCACCCTGACATCTACTGTGACTCCATAAGACTCACATGCAGGAAAGAGGGGGGGGGGGGGAAAAAAAGGGGGTAGGACTGGCCAAATTCTGTTCCATAGCCTGTTGTATAGATTTCCACCCTGGGCAACAACTGCACCCAGAAGCTCTGCAGGTTTGGCCAGACTTGTTCCAATCCACGCTGTGACAGGAATGCATGTCTCAACTTCAAGAACTAAACTTCCCCCTACCCTGGAATATGTCTGCCACGGTAGAAACCTGTTTGTCATCTCCAGCAGAGTCATAGCAGCATCCTTCAGTGTCAAGAGTAAACAATATCTCTCTGGGTAGTCAAAACAACAAGAACCGACTAACCAGGTCTTTGAGATTGGTAGAATAGATGTTGTATTCTAAACCAAATTTTATTCTCAGTTTCTCAGAGCAGCCTTTCTGATAGCTTTCAGCAACTTCAGCTCGTGAAACCAACTAATCACCATCTTATAAATGAAGTATCTCCGTAATACTGCAGGTTCTTACCTCCACATTATAGAGGAACCTAAAGTTGCTGGGTGTCTGTGATGCTCTCTGAACAGCTTGGGCCAGTGCAACTGCTCCTTTACCTCCCTCTGCCCAGTGAGTGCACTCCACAGCATCAAATGCTCCTGCTTCCTTTGCCAGTTTTACTACAAGGGCCAGTTCAGCCTTTGTATCTGTTCTGTAAGGAGAAAAGTTTGCAGAATGCACATGCAGTAAATTAACTGTTCTAACCATTTTTCACTCTTGTTGACAACATCTAGAAGCTGTCCAAAGAAATCACAGAATGCAGACATCAGGAAGCTGCTGCGGAGCTGTCTGCCACAGGCATCTCCACCTCGGTGAAGTAAGGTACTCCATGGAGGAGCAAACAGCAACAGGTAGCTCTGGAACTACAGGCAGAAATCCATGACTGCCAACAGAGCAGCATTCCAGACTTACTGCTGTATGTGTCCTGTATCAGCAGTGCAACTCCTGTTTTCAGAAGCAAATTCAAAAAGGTGCTGGTACTGCTGATTTAGAGGTGCTGTGTCATGTGCACACAACAAGCTAAACCCCGTAATTTATCTAAAGCAGACAATATGCATTTACTTCAGATGAAGAATCCTTAGCTGACTACTCTGTTTCAACTGGCATCACCTTTAACACACCAGTTCAAAGCCCTTCTGCTTGCACAAAAAGACCACACATAGATTTTCTTTCCTGTGCAGTACAACATGCAGAGCCCAAGAGGCTTCTTATCAGAGCATAATTATTCCAAACAGCCCACTGAACACAGCGTGGTCAACAACACAGGCACCTCACCACCTATTATGTGTTCATACTCCACATCAGCACAGGCACCTTTTGGCCACAGTCATCCGGCCAGTCAGGGCGCAAGTGATGGCAGATAATAGTGATCATAAAATGCTAAGATAATTTAAACTAAAGAATGTAGTTGAAATGACTAAGCAGAGCTCCCCTATTTATTCAGCATCTTCCAGCAATGTAAAATGCTGCAAACAATATGTCGATGGTACCGAAACAAGAGTTTGTGTTAAACATTGCATATAAAGTTCTATGACTTGGTACCCATGGATCACTTCTATGCCCCAGCTCACTTACTTGAAAGCATTGACAGCCACTACTACTGGGACACCGAACATCCGTGCATTTTGGATTTGCTTGTTTAGGTTACTGCAGCCTTTTGCCAACAGCTGAAGATTCTATAAAGACGACAGCAAGCAGGAAGCACATTGTATCAGGGGGTAAAATTTTTGTTCTAAATCCACTATGTCCACAGCTAATGATAAAACTATCAAAATGGGAATGAAACCACAAAGGAAAATCCCCAGTGCTGCTTTCTGAACAGTCCAGACCAGTGCTTGCTCTTGGGTGAAAGGCAGGAGAGGGAATGACTACTTCTAACGATCAGTGGTTTCAGCTGCCAAGCCAAAGCAAGAGTAATCACTTTTTATGGGTTTTTTTTTGTTATTATTAGTAAGTTAATACCCGTGCTCATTAATTCCCCACAGCAAACCCTCATTTTCCTCTCTGACACATTCCTCTTTATGTATTAAATATCATTAGCAGTGAATTTCACGACACTTGTTTGAAGTCTGTGGCAACAGCTTTGGGTTTACATATATTTATGTTGTGCAGCACTATTCATGGAAATCCAGACATTTCATCCCTTCCCGTGCAAAGGATAATCCGTACAAAAGCTCCACAAGTGAAAAAGCTGCAGCAATGTAAAGACAATCAGACCAACTATCCCCATGTACACAACCATTCAAGACACAAGGACGGAAGCTGGGACTTCAGTTCACTTTCCATTCTGCTTGCAAAGGAGGGGGCAGGAGGAATAAACCCAGAAACTATTGCTGCTAAGAGAGTAATTAGAAAGGCACTCTGAATATTTTCAGAGACAGTATTTCAGCCAAGCAATTACTCCATACTGAGAAGGTCAGGGGACACAAGAGTAGGTATTACTATGGAAAAACTGAGCACATAGACAATTGCATGAGCTCGAAAGAAACGAGGAGGCTCTGAATGCTGAAGGCGAGGTCGAGTGCAAAAAATTACTGAAAGAGAAGAGCCAAAGTAACCTAATTAAAAAAAAAAAAAAAAAAAAAGAACATCATTATGGTTTGCATGAGGAAGTATTTCCCTGACAGCTAAAGAAATGACACACTAGCTACCCAGGCGTGCACTGCATGACAATATGGTGTCATGACTGCAGTTAGTCTGTCAACTGTCACAACAGCTGAAGATTACCTCTTCCATGTACTCCTTTGGTAAAGGTGCACCAGCAATGACCTGGGGAAAAGAAAAAAAGATGGAGCCTGTAAGATTTTTATCCATGACAGCAAATCATACTTGATTCACATTCAACAGTATCAACATGTAACTTTCTACTCCAGGCTGAGCCTTTTTTCTAAGCAGAAAGTAAGAGAAAGAACAAAAGACTGCATGATGCACTCAATACAAGAAATGACTGACCATGGTAATATCACAGGTGGCCCAGCATACAAGCACTTCATTAGAACAATAAAACAAGCAGGTATGCTTCTATACTACAGTGAAGCAACAGGAACGTATGGATTCGGCATATCTCAAGATAATTAAAATGACTGCAGATCAAACCCTACAGGGCTTTAAGTGACTGGATCACAACAACACTACAGAATCACAAAAAGGCTTGGGTTGGAAAGGACCTAAAAGATCATCTAGTTCCAACCTGTCATGGGCAGGGGCTCCTTCCACTAGATCAGGTTGCTCAAAGCCCCATCCAGCTGGGCTTGGGCTTGGACAGCCCCTCAGGCCTAAACAAAAACCTTGCCTAGTACTTACTGCAGGCCCTCCTCCATGCATTTTCAGCGCTCGGACAGTAGCAACCAACACCACCACATGAGGTCGGAGACCAGAATAGCGGCACTTAATATTAAAGAATTTCTCCATGCCTATGTCTGCACCAAATCCTGCTTCCGTAACTAAAGTAGGAATTAAAAGAAAAGAAGCTTGTGAGAGGATGCTGGGTGGAGAAATCATGCTCTAATTACATATATCAGGAGGTTCTTTCAAGACGAAAAAACAAAAACAGTCACGATAAAAAAAGGCAGATCCCTTCCTGCAAAACAAACAAAAAGCCAACACACTTACCAACAAAACCATCTTTACCCACAAGCTTCAGTGCTATTTTGTCTGCCAACACTGAAGAATTTCCATGTGCAATATTGGCAAAAGGTCCAGCATGAACAAACACTGGAGTTCCCTAGAAAAGGAGAAGGGGGTGGGGCAGGAGATAGAGAGAATCAGAGGGTACAGTTTAGCAAATTGGCAGCATTTCAGGAGCTGAGTACTATGGTACCTGAAAGTAAAGAAAAATGCTTTTAGAAGACAGATCTTAAAGCCTTCTGATCAGGCACTTGTTATCAGTAATAGGGACTACAGGGCAAACAGGATTATAATAATCTGTACAAGTGGAGATACTAATCCTCTTAGGAAAAGGATGGCTAAATCCTAGCAACTCTTTGCCACTCTCCTGCATCCACATCATTTAGATTCCCAAAACATTTCCTGTCACTAAAGACAACAGAATACAGGCACAGCAAAATTTAGTGCTTTGTGGCTCTAAGAATCACATATAGCAAATGATCTATGCTCACCTCTAGTGTCTGCATGAGGTTTGGTTTAACAGCATCTTTCATCAAGACGGCCAGAGCACCAGTCACTCCCTAAAGGAAAAAAGGGCAATCAGTTTCCAGATGTACCGAGACTGTGAGACACTTCCTTTGTGGTGTCGAGACCCTGCTTTTGTCTCAGTGAGCTTTCAGGACCAGAACCAGTAGTTGCTCCGGATATAACTAACTCCAGTCAGGGCAAGGTAGAATAATGACCTTTATATTCTCACGAGAGGATCTGTGATTTCTGCTGAGGGCAGCCTCTTGGTTGTGACCTCACTTGACCATCACTTTGCGAGTGAAGGCATAAGGAACAATTGCTGTTTCAGTGCTAGAGCAAGGTTAGTACACAATAGCAGCAGGAGAGTAACTCGTAGGTACGTATGGTTCACTGGCACAAAGCAACGTTTTTAGGTTTTGCAGGTAGATTAGTCTTGTTTTTTTTTTTTTTCCCTTCCTCATTTCAGCAACTAAGATCCACATACTGACCTTAAAATGTCATAACAAGCTGCTACATCCTGCTTAAGTCTCTTGCACAAAAATAACTTTTAAAGTAAACGTCTGTGCTTGTGAGAAAGACCAGGATGACATTCATGAAAAAGGCAAACTCGGGAGCTCATGTTTCCTCTAAGGTGCAGCAATATACCCTGATGCAATTCTACTGCCTGCAAAGTGAAAGCTTGTGATTTCATCCACATCTGCTCTGGGAAGAGAAAATGGGGGTTTGGTCATCCTTGTGACTGACGCAGTCCAGTGGAAACCAAACTGGCTGTTACCCAGCACTTGCAAAAGTAACTAGAATTGCTATCGTGGGTACTGAGCCAAATGCTCACAGCAGTAATGAATACTTTGAACCATGATTTCTTTCTTCTTCCCTTTTAATTTCAATCGGATTGCAGCACTCAAGTATATGAAAGACTTTTTTAAGAAGACATTCACTGCTTAGTTTCATTAGTTTCAGTCTTGCCACATGAAGGCTTATTTAACATTTAATGGCTAAGATTTAAACTTCAGTCATATCCAGAATAATGAAACTACAGAGCAAGATTTCCATGGTGACATTTCAGGCCTGTGTCACTCAGCAGCACTTCAATACATCCCATCTCAGTTTTTGATTCCACATTTCTTTGTGCTTCCTGGTAGTACACTCATGACATTGGTTAGATATAGCAGAAGGATCCAGACATCTTCCTGTGCCAGTCTGGTTTCTGCAGTCACCACATTTCTGCCTGCTTGAGGAGTATGTAACACAGTCCTAATGATGTAAGCCAACAGCTGCCATCACTGCAAACATAAAATGTTCAAGAGAACCTGTTGGACAGGTCAGATACAATCCTCCATTCCACAGCTGCAATAGACAAAATTAAATATCACCAGATTTTTAAAAAAGTGGAAAAAAGATATTTTGAGATGAAAGACTTTTATCACCTGGATTTTATGTAAAACACAAAGCAACTCCCTACACAAGCACCATCCGCCTCCACTGCTGATGAGCAGCAGGAGAGACTCCGATTTTCCCCGAAGAGGGTCTAACTTAGGTACTTAAGATTAAACAGGCAGCAGGCTAGCAGGAGGAATTAAAATCTCAAAGCCACCTACAGAACTTTAGCACATGCCCTCCCTCATTCCCAACAAATGTCTCATATAAGGACACACAGATAAATGGTTCCCAGAGTAGACGTTTTCCTGCAAGGCCAAGCCACATTGCTAATCTACTGTTTCTTAGGCTTATCCTGGGAGGAAGTAAAACAAACAAACAAAAAATCCAAACACACAAGAAAACAAAAAACCCACAGCAAGATAGCAAGAGCTGGGAAAGGCTTAGTGGTCTGTCCTGTCTTGCTGGAAACACAGGTCAGCCTGTGGATTCTTCTATCCCACCAAAAATGTTCATTCAGAAAACGCAATACAAACCTCATTAACACCACATCGTGCAAATCTGTAAGACTCTTGTCTTTTGCAAAGTAGGCTGGGCAATATCTACTGTACAGGACAGCAGTAAGCACTAATATATCATATCATATCTCTATAGAATAGTGCAACAGTCCAGAGCCTGTTCTCTATCTTGAGGCCAAGTGACAGGGCACAGTTCACATATAGGGCTCAATTCCCCTTCCCTTCTCCAAACAGAATTGCCATCTTCAAAATGTTTATTGGAAGAACTATATGAGACACAGGCTATTCCCCTGAAACCAAGTGGAGGCACTGTTCAGGAGAGTGCTAGTTGACACACTCCACAAACATGCCAAGAACTATATTAATTATTGCATGGACAACTGCAAGACAGTGCTGCAGTTTGCAACTGCTGCTTAGGACTGCGTTACATACTGGTAATAGACATCACCAGTGATACTGCATTCACCTTTTCATGCAATGGAAATAAAGGATTGGTGTCCCTCATCAGTGGCTGCCTTACAGAGTCCTTGCACTTTTTGCAAAGGGTTCGGCTTTTGTAGTATTCACAACCTCCCAGAATAAGATATTTCATCACCTGTAATTAAATTTGCACAAGGCTTTGTTACTGCTCAGTGTTTTCCTCACTCCAGGGAGTGTGGGAAACAGCATGGCCAGCAAGAAGTGTTTTGAGTTCTTCTGATTCTTAAATACACCTTTTATGTAGAAGCCACCATGTAATTTCCCCATGAATTCCTATGGTGCTAGCTTCAACCTGACACACTGCACTGGGCCCTCCATCTCTACCCAGGTCACACACACACACACTGGGTAAGGTGCTCACCACACTGAAGTAAAAAACCTTCATTAACTGCAGGGGCTAAAATTTCATCTTTGATCTTCTATATGCTAAGGGTTTTGTTTTTTTTTTTTTGTACAGAACCGTGTCTATGCTTTTCAGTCCAAGGACTTTAAGAAGCAAATAGGAAAAAGCATTTAAGAATTGAATGACTCTTACAAGGTCATCTGTTGTAACTGGTTCTCCTCTCTTGCTGGAAGCTACTACCATTCTGCCCAGTCGCTTTTTCATATCATCCAACCCATCAGAGAGTGCGAGAACTGCCATGATTTCACTGCTCACTGTGATGTCAAACTGAGCCTGCAAGAGATGAATAAAGGTGAACTCATCAAGATTCACTAGTAGCAATTCCTACCTCCCAAAATTCTTGAAACAAGGTCAGCCATCACCATCATAACAACAAAATAATAATTAAAAAAAAAAATACAGGCATACAAATATAACAGAAATGTAACAGAAACACAAAGCATTACTCTCAGAACGTATTGCATTTCATTTGGCCATTTCAAACTGGTTTTTGTTTTTTCCCAAAATTAAGTAAAAACTACTTATGCCATTGCTATTACACGACTCTCTCCTGGCAGATACATTAGTGACTCATGTAAGAACACTTAACACTAAAAAATTATATTTTTGAAGGCTGTGCTTGCTAATTCATCTGACTATCACTAAACAGTACAGTCAGTGACAACAACACCACCACCACCACCAAACCCAACCCCACCAAAAAAGAGAATCTATAGGAAATAGAATTCATCTGACATAATGCAGGCACCTCCATCGAAGCTAAGCACCCTAGGGACATTTCAAGTCAATAAGAAGTAAGCTCTTCTGAGCACAATTAATTTGAACTATTAATCTGACAGTTACTTAAGGGATAAGAGGAGTCACAGCCCAGATTGACTATTTTACTCTATTGATTATATAATGAATCTAGACAACGAGCTCAGACACTGTGTCTAGTTTTGGCCAGATACATCCCACCCAAACTATCTTCAGCGGTGAAGATCAACTATTGCCATGTATCACATTTACAGAGGGCATTTGTGTACCACCATTATATGGCAGTCATCCCAGTTTGGGAAACCAACATTCAGGAAAGAACAGAGGAGGGAACCACACACGTAGCAAATTTAACTGCTTGGTTAAAGGGACTTTCTGCTTTCTCTTCATCAAGGTACTAGTATAAGATGGAAGTATCTGGAGTTACAAACTTGCTTTAGAAACACATTTTTCAAAGTACTTTTTAAAACATGCAGGAAAAGGGAATGATTACCGTTCGCGAGAAGCCTTTTTCTGTTGGAGACTGTCCAATAGTGATTTTCCTAAGGAACCTGTCATTTGTATCCAGCACTGTGAGGAATGTAGAGAGAAACATGAGAAGTCACGTTGCAAGTTATAAGTCACATCTATGCCCTATGACAAACGCTCAGCTCGATCACTGATGAAGAGGATGGCAGCTTGAGAAGAATGGCAAAGCTCCCAAAGAATGGCAAGTGCTACTTAATGTGATTCCTCCCCAGAACTGAACTGCAGTGAAGTTATTATACCCACAGTCACGTGCAGACCCTGCACTGCATCTAGAAACTACCTCCCTTTGTGTTTATTAACCACAAGCCCAGAGCCTCTCTGAAAAGAAAAGCTGCTAGTATTATTCCAGTTGCTTTTTCACCATTATTAGTCAATGTGAAATTAGGAAACTATTATAGCCAAAAAGAAATAAAACCATGATTTTGTAAATTAAGTGATAAAATAGTCAGATTCTACCACTTAGTGAGAACAGTTTCACACAGCCCCATTAACTCAAATTACCTTGGAAACACAAACTATCAAATACTGGCTTAAATTGGCTGTTTCTTAATATTTGCTGAAAAATTTTAAGTATTTTATAAAGTATTTCCTATAAGGCAGACCACTTTAGCCCCATTACAGGTTTTGAAGCAAAGAAACAAGTTTTGGATAATACATTTCACATTGTTTCAGACCCCAAGAGCATTTATTAAAATACAAAAAAAAAAAGTCCATATTTGAATTTTCTTCTGCTAGTGAAATATTAAATCTGCCAGACCAGAGACTGATCTTACCTCCAGGTATCTTTAAAAGCCTTTTAAAAATCTGGCCTTTGTTTGCTGTCAGTCCCCAACAGAGCAAGTGAGCAGATTAAAACCGAGTTTAATCCCTGAGCAGAACCCCTCTCCTTGCTCACAGAGCTTTCTTAGTCAGGTAAAAAAGCTGTTGGCTACAGTTGCCAAACTCAACTCTCTCACTGACTGACAAATCCAGAAACACAAACTTGCACCAATTAGTATGGTCTTAATTTTTGTGAATTCAGAGCAGATCCAAGCCCCTGCATCAGACCCCTTAGAAGTAGGAACCCCGCTGTAGGCATCTATCCCACCAAATGCTCAGGAGAGGTCAGCCCTGTCCTCTCCCGTTTTCCCAGAAAATACAGTTTCTGATGCACTTGCAAACCTCTTTTGACACACAGTTTGTTTCTCAATAATTCTGTCATTTAGTGGCTCTTGTACCTCTTTGCCATGTTATGGTGCCCGGGTCAATGTCCAATCTCACAAATAATTTTACCTCTTCCTTTGTCAAAGTCGTAGGATCAGTTTTGTTAATGCCCAATTTCTATGGGAGGAAATGCCAAAAAAAAAAAAAAAAAAAAAAGGTTATAATGAAAAGACACACAGAAATGAACCTTTCACTACAGCAATGAGCCTTCAGGCAGCAGCATCTACATAAGCAGAAAAGCAGAAGGAGGGGCTGCCTTTTTGGTGCCCCTTCTCCTAGACCCCAGATCGGGGTCTATCTGGAAGCAGAGCTCACTGCTGGCCAGCTAGTAAAAGGCAAGGCAGACAACAGAGCTCATTAGGGCAGGCTGTCACCAAGCTTTATGTGAGGCATCTACAGAAAGAGAGCAAGCTCTGCAGTTCCTTACATGCCTTGTTCTAATCATTAGTCTCACATGCTTACATCCATTTCTCATTAGTTTGCTGAGGGTCACTGCACACAGTCACACGGATTTCAAGACACTGCTTTCAGCATGCTGGTTAAGCAGCACAAAGGGGGAATTAAACAATTCAGTCACAAGGCTGTCAGCATCCCAGAAAGCTGATCTTGAACATACTGAGCGGATGGGCAGTTTGCCAAGTTGCTTAATTGAGAGAAGAATTATCTCAAGAAGCCTGATAGAAGCACAAGCTCAGGAATAAGGAAAACAATTCAGTTGATTTATGAACGAGCAAGCTTGCTTTAATTAACTACACAGCTAAGTCGTATTTTTCTCCTGAAGAACAGCAGGGAAGAAGAAAGTCTGTTCTCTTCCTCTTCAAGCACATTATTTAGAAAAAGAAATAAACAAACACAGAGAGAAGATAGCATCTTTGTGGAGTATTAGCATCCTGTTCACATCTTGACATTTAATAACCAGGAAGGCAGTTGGGGTAGAGCTCTCTCAGCAGGCCATCAGGAACACCAAGCAATATGACACAGCCTCTTTGCTCAGCAGTGGAAGCAAACCACACATTCTCTGATGGTTGTGATGTTATAACCGATTAATAAATCAGATTTATCTTCCTAAGTAGTCTGACTATTCCTCCTGACTTCTAAATGGGCAACTGATCCAGTCTGAATACTGTACACCCAGGTTAGTACTTTGAATAAGCTTAGCAGGCCCCAGACCATCCTCCTAGCTAGAAGGCCCAAGCCCAGCACAAAACTATTCGTCTATTAATCCTCATTTTTGCCAAAATGAGGGACACGTGCTAGTACACATTAACCTCTGAGAATCAGAGGGGCTGTGGTCTGCTCATGGACTGTCACTCAATGACAGGCTACTCATCTAACTGGGAATTACTCTCTGGGGAAGAGGAGACAGATATTCTTTCCATTTTTCCCTGTTTTCTCAATCTGGGTAAGAAAATTCTCTACGTTCTCTCTTTTTCCCCTCAATTTAATAAATTGCCTTTTTTTGTGCTGGATCATCTGTATAGCTGTGACACAGGAAGTACTCACCTCTAGTTGTAACTGGGTGCAGAGTACAGAGGAGGCTTTATTAAACACTATGAAGGGCACTGAATTGACACTGCTATTAAAGGACACTAATCCCTTTGCCTCTTCCCACCATCTTATTCATACAGAATTTTATAAAATGAGTTGCATCAATGATTCTTTCCTTTGGGGCTGCATCTTCCTGTTTTCTGTGCTGTAGGAAGGGCTACCACACTTTCGCACACTTTACGGAAAAAAAATGCCAGCACAACAATCTATAGGACAACATGAGGGTTTCTGTAACCATGTTCTGCCTACATAAAGGATGTGCAAATGGAACAGAACCAGAAACCGATGTGAAACCAGTGACCTTACCTGTAGCCTTCGGATCTGAATGTCTGAGAACTTTCTAACACCATTGACAGAAGGCACCAAACGGGTGTAGAGAGCCTTGCAGAATGAAACAGGTAGTTAATTAGCACTGCTGGCACACACAAAACATCTTGGCCAAAGTGGGCTGTGCTCAAATACATCAGAAGAAAGGACAGTACCTGATCATTCTGAGTTAGCTCATGGAATATACGTGCGTCGATAGCGGCAGCGACCAGGTTGTTGGCTGCAGTGATAGCATGGATGTCACCAGTGAGGTGAAGGTTAAACTAGAGGGGATAAAACATATCGGTTACCTCATCCCGATGCAATTTTCATTTATTTCAATTCATCATAGACAGATGGAAAGAGAAGTATTAATAGGAATGTTAAAGTGGATGAGGGTGGAGGAGGAGAGATTGCTCAGTGCAGTATGTGGAAGAGAGGAAAGAATTTCTCTAAAACAGAAAAATCCCTCCCCCACATTTATGTCATTTTACAAACTTCCAGAATGAAACCTCCAAATAAAAAGGTGGTTTTTCTTTTATCACAAGAACAGATCTTACAGGCTCCTTGACACTGAGAAGACCATGGTATGGCACATCTGCATCACTCCTCCTTCACCTTCCTTCTGACCCACTCTCATTATTTGCACAACAGGTTTCACACATACATTAGCTAAAGCTGCTGCTGCTCTCACAATGACATCTGAGCTAAACTGAAACTAGCAACCTAGTGTAGTGCTGGCAGTGGAGCTGTGGTTGCACAGAGCTCTTCATAAGCTAACCACTCAAACACACAGTATCGTAGGCAGAGCTTGTAGACCACGTACTACACAGTGACACTGCTAGTAGTTTTCTTGGTTCTACCTCATTAGAAGATAGTTTGAGTGGGTTTGCCTACATGAGTTCTCTGGCTGCACTGCAGCTATACTGACAAATGGCTTGGGATATCTAGCTCGCATGACAAACTTGCACTATGGCAGAAGAGTAAAAGGTGTGGTTAAAATGATCCTCTTCCTCTGTACCAGAGCAGCAGAGGAAGACAGAAAGGGGACATTAGAAAAGGTAGTATGACAGAAGCTCTTACAATACCGTTTTGTTGAAGCCTTGCTACTGTGGTCTTAAAAAACAGATAGCTAAAAGTAGAATGCAGCTAGTCACGATGATTATAAATCCTGATTAGTAAATGCTAATTGTGAACTCATTCAGCATATGTGCAAAAAGAAGCAATTATTACTACCTTGGTTCTGCAGTATGAACTTGGAAGTTTTTCACTTGCTAATCTTTTCCTAGGATCAAAGAAAGCTGCATGCAGAAATATCGAGTGATGTATCAAGGTCATTATTGTAACTAGCGACTCCAGATACTCCCATTTTACAAGACATGCCTTGAATAAAACATCCCCACAAAACTGTGTGCATTTATACCACGAGGGTCATACTTGAAAGTCCTTTCTGTAAGTTTGGTTCCCAGAATGGGGCTCTTTCCCACTGCTGCACACAGTCAAGTGTTTTGACTCGTCTTACATTCCCAAAGAGGAGATTATTTTTCCTGTCAAATCTATGATTCACACATGTTCCTGGCACCTGACTAAATCAATATTCTGCCTCCTTAACACTTCTGTCTTTTATGGACTTGCTGCATCAATTGGGACAAACAGCCCTTTTGATAATTTCTGCTTTTCTTCCTAAAATTGCCCTGTGGCAATCTATGGTACATGAGACAAAAGGTAGAATTCTACAGGCAGTTACTTTGAGAGTTAAGAGAAGCACGAGAGCACGTGCTACACGTGCCTTTCAATTCCCTGCCCCCAGACATGGGATTTTACTTGTTGCCAAGTCACGTCAGAAATATGCTGCAGTGCCAGTCCCCCACAGGCTGAGGTCTTAGCATTACTGATTCTCAACTTCTCTTTTCCCATGTCATGTTAGTAATCTAAAACACAAGTACACCAAAACAGCTCACAGAAAGAGTCGGTGACCACTGCTGCTGACAGAACTACTTAATATGCTTCCAGAAAGTATTAAGTTATTATCATCTTCATTTCAGTGCTGTGAAAAAGAGGCACAGAATGTACTTTGCTCAAAGGTGTACAGCAATTCAAGGCACAGATGGGGAGGGAACAGCAAAACTGGGAATTCCCAGATCTATGAAACTCCCTAACCATTCAGGCACCCTTCTGAAACAACCAAAGAGTTTTTATTTGTTTATTAAAATTAATAATAATAATAATAAATAATAATAAAAAGCAGCTTTGCTGAAGTCAAGCATCCAGTTCTTGGAAGCGCTACACTGGACCACAAACAAAAGACTTTGTAAGGCATGTGACTGCAGTGTCTCTTCAAGGTCTGTGAGCTATGTGTGCAATAAGACTTTGTATAAAGAATTACCTCTTCCATGGGGATAACCTGACAGTAGCCACCACCTGCGGCTCCACCTACAGAGAGACAATAGTCAAAAATCACGCAAATAAAGGTCTCTCTAGCCCAGAGTGGTATTACATGTGTTTCCTTAATAGCTTTAAGGAGGCAGCTGCTGTTGAGCAGCTTAATTTAAATCTCAGCACAGCACTTAAAGACAACACTGAAGAACTTAAGGAAGATTTTTCTTTCTTAAAAGAAATGTAATTGTAACTGGGAATTATGTAAAGCTACAATGCAGCAGAATAAAATCTCTGAATGCCACCTTTCCCCATTTAGTCCATCTGCAAGCAACAGAACAGTTCATACCTTTTATACCAAAGGTTGGCCCCTGAGAAGGCTGCCGAAGGCAGGCAAAGACATTTTGGCGAAGGTGTGCTCCTAAGGCTTGAACAAGGCCGACAGTGGTGGTGCTTTTCCCCTCTCCCAGGGGAGTAGGAGTTATCCTGCAGTGAAAAAGCAGGACTGACACGATCAAACCCTTGTAGTGGGCAAGACTCAAAACACTTACAGGGATAAAAAAGTGTCACCCAGGGATTGCAGTTAATGCCAATTCAAACTCTGGATTGGCTCAGACTTCAGTTAATCTTTATCAGTTATCAGATCAGCAGATTATCATATAACTGCTGAAGACCATTCTCTGAAAAAAACTGATAGTTACTGTTGAAGGCAGGCTACTAGACTAGAAGAACTCTGACTACAATCCAGTGTGCCCCTCAAATGAAAATAATCTCCAGAAGAGAAATTTCAAACCACATTCCCACTATTTGCCACAAGAGATGAATCTATTTCCCAAACCCCTAGATTTTCAGCGTGCGATTTACTAGAACCCAGAGCACCCCATATAGTCACCTTGCCAGAAGACAATGACAAACCATGCTAATAAAATTTCTTTTCACCTTGACATCATGTAAGCGATGCCTCAGTTGAGGAAGTACCTACCCGGTAACAACAACATATTTGCCATCTGGATGGTTCTTCAGCCGTTGCAGAGCTGACAGATGAACCTTGGCTTTAGTTTGGCCATAAAGCTCCAGTTCATCAGGGAGCAGGCCTACTTCTTGTGCAACTTGATCAATGGGCTTGGGTATGCAAGACTGCGATATTTCAATATCACTTAAAGAAAGAGAGCAAGGTCAATTTGTACATCGAAGACTTCTCTCAAATTCCCCACTTCTGGATGGCATAATCTGCAAACATCTAATCTATATTTTATAGGGGAAGCTTTAACCTCTCCTAGCTAAATAAATCAATCCCACTGATACTTGCTACATATCCCCAGAGACGTATCCTCAATAGACATATCCTCAGAGTTGCCTTGTTTTGTTTTTTTTTTTTTTTGCTCCCTTAGGAAGGCCTCACAGAATCATAGAATGGCAGGGGTTGGAAGGGACCTCTGGAGATCACGGAGTCCAACCTCCCTGCCAGAGCAGGATCACCCAGGAACAGATCCAGGCAGGTCTTCAAAGTCTCTAGAGGAGGAGACTCCACAACCTCTCCGGGCAGCCTGTCCCAGGGCTCTGTCACCCTCACAGTGAAGAAGTTTTTCCTCATGTTGAGGTGGAACTTCCCGTGTTCCAGTTTGTGACCACTGCGCCTTATCCTATCACAGGACACCACTGAGAAGAGACTGGCCTATTCTACTTGACACCCACCCTTCAGATATTTGTAAACATTAATAACATACCCTCCGTATTCTCTTCTCCAGACTAAACAGCACCTGGTCTCTCAGCCTGTCCTCGTTAAGAGAGGTGTTGCAGTCCCTTAACCATCTTCTTAGCTTCTGTTGGACTCTCTAGTATTGCCCTGTACCTTTCTCTTTACTTCTCCCCAAATTTCAACACCAGCTATAATCTATATACAGATACATCCCGTATTACAGGAACAGAACTCAGGAACAGAAGTGAATACATGAATACTGCATGAATACTGCCATTGCCTTCATTTGAAATCATTACCTTGGAACAGGCATCTTTAGCATAAGCTGGTTATAATGGATGTTCCATTTTCCAGGCTGGAACTTCTCCAGGAAACGCTGTGCACTCTCCACTGTGCTCTAAAAATGAGCAGGAGAATGCATTATAGCAACCACCATTCTATGAACCATGCCAGTTAACAAAGATTCAGAAAGGTTTTCCCCTCCCATCTGTCTCAGTTTGGGATGAATACAAAGTGCTTTGATTAAAGCATTTGCTAACAATCCAGTATGAGATTCTCCCTGTAGTTTTCTTATAAAGAAAACCCCACTGTATCTTATCTATCATCTATCCATTTATCTTCCAGTGTGCTGGAATTTTTGGGGTGTTCTGTGCCTGCAGGGTTTCTTAAGCAAAGCAGGAAACAGAAGGAACTGGCTTATACTGTTACTCTCCTTTTTATCCAGTCACCCTATGGAGAGATTTAGAATTACAGCCAGAGTATTGTAAGACAGGCCCATTTCTCACTGTTTTGAGAAACCACATCCAACCCCCCCCCCCCCCCCAATAATAGCCCAAAACACAAAACAAAACCCCAAACAACTGAAAAAAAACCCCACCACCTGTCCTAACATTCCATTTAGGTCCATCTACTCCATCAGTTAATTTATTCCAAATTGTTCAGACTAGAAGTTGGAAGATCTCTGCAAGAAGGAAGCATCAATTGCTTTCGTAGAGTGCTGATGGTCAGCAGCAACATAACCCAAAGGCAACTGCAGAGGAGATGACCAGCAGTCTCAGAGTCTGGTCACGTACCTGCATTAACATGGCCACAGTCATAGGTCCAACGCCACCAGGAACTGGGGTGATGTAGGAAGCTTTTTCCTTTGCTGTACTGTATGCCACATCTCCTACAACTCTTTTTCCACTGGCCTTTGTGCTGTCTGGGGATTTAAATAAAAAAGTAAATTATGCACCACATTTCACCAAGACAACAGAGAAGGCAGCACTGACTGAGGCTGAAGTCTCTTCCTCTGTTGGAGCAAACAAAACAGGAGCCGAGTATGCATGAAAGAAAGCAAAGATGTTAAAACAACAGCAGAAGGTGAAGCTGTTATCAACATACTTCAAAGAGCATCAACAGCTCATGCAAAACATCTTCCCATTAAGCGCTGTTTATCCTCAGCCAGATAGATCCTTTTCTTGAGGATGAAAGTATTTTCATCAGTGGCACGTGGCCCATGGGGCAGTCTGAAGATGACTCCAACACAAATGCATGGGGACCAAAGCATGGACTAAGTCTTACATCTGTGGAATAAGAAAAAACCCAACAACCCTTCCTCCCCAAAAATGCGACATACAGTAGAGTTGTCACCTGAACCATCTTCTCACAGTCCCTGTTGTTGTATATATCCTATTGTACAGTACAGCTTCCAAGTTGAAGGAGATATAAACCAGTGGTCTAGCAGAAGTGAGAGAAGAAACACAGCTGATTTGTTCCCAAACCCCCAGGTCTACATTTTCTCTATTCCATTTTGGAGGACATCTAGGCCTTACTATTAAATGAAATCACCTGTATTTACAGAAACTGAAGACAGAAAGTGCTGAGCTTCTCAATTGCTCATTGCCATTCTAATGATGGACCAGTAAATACCACAATTCACAGAGATCAGAATCTTGTCAAAACAAACCTCACAGGGGGTTTTAAGAGAGCTCCAGTAGGAAAATCTCCTTTCTCTCTGGCATAAAATTGCTGTATCCTGCTGCACTACATGACCTGACAATTCAGAAGCAGATATAGCTCCCCCCCCCGCCCAGTGGTGACCTTTAAGCTCTCCCATAAAGAAAGAAAAAGACAAAATGCATTAGTTAGCTGGTGTGGTCACCTAAAGAACTCACTGATCACAGACACACCATACAAGAAAAAAAGAAAATTCAGTTTCTTGTGGAGTGGCAGATCCTCATTTCAGATATGAGGACTCTAGGGAACCTTTTAAGCAGTGTAAAAAACCTGAAGATAAATTTTAGTGGTTTTACACTGAAATATACTGCATACATTTGGACAGAAAACCACAATAACTTTAATACACATTTGGTGAGGGGGAGGAATAGAAGAGAAACCAAACTCCTAAACTGATTATGTTAAAACCAAAGAGGGAACAAAAGCAGCTCCTGTCAACACTAATTTTTAGCTGCATTGTTACTGACAACTAGCAGCTTGGATGTATTGCTGTGTTCGTGTTTTAAGCAATGTTTCCTCTCTCTAAAGTTCAACACCTGAACAACATCCCAGCTGTTAAACAATGTTTCTACAGCCACTATCAGCTTTGATGCCTGAACTGGAGATCAGTCTGGTCTTCCAGCCTAGAGGCCAGTTTAATTAAGGTTGCAAAAGGCAAATATCATCATATTTTCTTCCAAGGATGCCAAGCAGGCTTACCAGACACCCTGGTCAGGAAGACTCTGGGACCAGAAATGAGGAAAACAAGAGATGAATTAGGCACTCCAAACAAACAGCCTGATCTGTTACACAGACACAGTGATGAGCACAAGCCAAACATCCCAGTCCTGCCTCTGCATCCACACCTCACACCAAGCCCTGCTGAGCCCAACTTATAAGCTATTAAATTACCTTTAAAATATTCTTTTGAAGAAAAGCTCACATGCAACAGTTTCCACCTCTCCCCACAATTTCACCTTCTCAATATTTATCACCCCACTCTTAAAAAAACCAAAAAAAAACCCCAAACAAACAAAAAACCCCCCCTAGTTACAGTGAATATCAGTGACAGTGAAATCATTCCCAATGCTCGTGTCTTTGGTCCAGTAGGTTCTCTAGCCAGCTGGAACACATGTGAGTGAGCATCCACAGACTTTGAGATCAAAGAAGTGAAAGACATGCCTACACTTGTGGAATGAACAGGTATGGTATCTCGATCTACCTTCAGAGACAGCTGCATGAGAGACAGTCTGAGTGCAGCTTCTGGACTAGAACTAACTCACAGTCCTACTTTCACCAGACCAGGCCTAGGCATATCGACGACTTCCATGCAAACTTGCACCAACGTACATGCAAATGTAACCCGTTTCTGGTGGATCTATGGCTGCAAACAAACAAGACCATACATGACCATCATCCATAAAACAGGAGACCACCTCCTTGCAGTCTGCTGCTTTTTCTGGACACCACTGTGAAAGGTGGGATCCAATGCAATCTGATCTTACAGGCCTGTGGTGCCAGTTTGATTCCCAGCACATGAAGATAATAACAGCATCGAGTCAAGGCTTTCTATACCTTTCTGGCTTCGCTGGTGTTTGAAGAACACCAAGATCCACAGAGGCTGATCCACCTTTGCTGCTCTCATATCCCACTGTTCAAGGTTCTCTGTTACCTAGGGCTGCAAAATCCCATCGCAAAGGATGATTTTGAATGAGTTTGCTTCTTCCATCAGGACTCCGAGAGGGACACTCCAGAGACTATGCCATCTCTGGGAAAATGCTCTGCCTGCACTGCTCTCCTTTCCTGTAGCAGAACAATTTCTACAGGCCTGAAATAAGACACTGAGAATATCTGCTGGACCACCCCTCCAACCACAGCAGTGGTGATAAAGACAAATACAATCCAGTTTGGAAAGGGAGTAAGACACACTCGTCTGCACTAATAAAGGTTTCAGAAGATCCTCTCCTCCCCTCTCTCTACCTGGAGACCTGGAAGAATTTCTGGGGTTTTTTAAGCAAAAGAAACAAAGCATTGAGATCAGCTGTTCTGAAACTATTCATCTTTATCTGAAACTCAGGTGTCATACACATAACATAAAGCCAGATGTGCCTAAACTGCCTAGTCTAGGCTCCAAAATGGCAGCTCTGGGAATACACAGGCCACCCACCATTCAAAAGCACAACAGTTCAATTTACATGGTGCTACCTGGCTATAACTTTTTTTAACTCCAACTTGGCAAACCTGCATGAAGTAAGTGTCCTGATAGGTCAAATCCTTTGGGACTTCCATGTACAGGGCTCCTCAAATTGCAGAGAATAGGCATATCCAGAGACTGGGATATGCCTCCTCCAGCCGCCACCCCATCCGAGGTATACCTTGGAGGTACTTAGCTGGGTGCATGTACATCTATAGTAAGGATGTATGACCACTGTGCTATTTCTCCCCCATCCACCTTCAAAGCACCACCACAGCTAGCAGCAATATTCTATCTGTAGTGATGTAGCTGGAGAAGCCTGCAAACTAGCTGCTGTTCTTTCTGTAGCATTGCAATTCCTACAGTTCTGTCACTGCTTTCCCAAAGGATTAATCTGAAAACTTTTTCACAACCTAGCAGAAGGAAAACTCAGCAGCTTTAGAAAACCATAAAAAAAAAAAAAAGTCTGTGACATCCATCATTTTGAAATCTGACAATTTCCATGTACTCTATCAAGCTCTGATTACCAAGTCTCCCAGCACCATTAAGCATACTGCTGTGCCACACTGACTGGGCTGGGCGTTGCAGAACCTCAGACCTCAGTGCACTACCCAAAGAAGACGAACTCCAAAGAAACAGGGATATGTCCTCCGAGATGCAGTTCACATTAAGCCTGAAACAAAGGTCATACCATCAAATGTCAGAAACACAATGGTAGTTTTATTTGCAACCATGTTAGTCAGGGAGACTCCAAGCCATTCTGCCTCATGTACATCAGCAGTGATCTTGGGGGTTTTGGCAAACTGTCTCAGTTTGGGTATCTCGGCACAAATACATCAAGCAACAAACAGCAACAGCAGATGACTTTTTAATTTTAATTAAACAGAAGACCAATGTTTTTAAATGCAACTCAAAGCCATGTTTGAGGAACAAGACTGCTGAACAGAAATTTCTTTACCTTCCATTAAGTAATGGCAACAAAATGACTGATTAATTATGAAAACTACCTTTTAAAAGCCTTGTGGGTGTAGCACAGAGATAGTTGGATGATGACTAATTTTCCGTATCATTCAATATCTGTAATTTGGATTTAAAATGAGGTGAAAACAGAAATTGCCAGACTGTCTGTTCCTCCTTTGTAAGGAAGGAGTAGCTAAGCGAAACGCTACCCTAAAAATCCCTGATGTTAAAGCGCTTTACTCCATGCCAGAGCCACTGTCATCAATACTCTTGCAGAAGTTGCTTTGTTTTGGGGCAACACTGCTCAAGCCTAGGAAGTTAATGTTGAGACTCAACAAATCCACAGCTACTTCAAGAGAGTGCTTGCCATTTATGCATTTCAAACACAACAGCTTAATCAGACCTAACTGCAAAGTAACGACAATAGAGCTGTGTGCTCACAAGTGACAACAGCAGCCACGCTTGGTATGTAACTGGAGAAAATTACATGGATATTCTCTTGTAACATTTCCCAGGCCTCCTCTTTCCTCTACTAATCATCAGCATCATTGAAAGCAGAAACAAAACAGCCACTGATCTGCTTTAGGACACTACTTCAGGGCAATCTTTTTTTATTCTGACATCTTCAGAGGTAGCTGACAGACTTAAGAGTCCACATTCACTAGAAACACCAGGGAAACAGTATCCATGTACTTAGCAACTGCATTTATATACAAATAAGCACATCCCCACTCTTTATACATTACCCACGCACCTGGCACATGGTTAATTCCACAATCTATTACGATGGCACCAGGTTTGATCCATTCACCTTTTACCATTTCAGCTTTACCAGCTGCAACCACCAGGATATCAGCTTTACCAACCTGTAAAACCAAAATAGCCAAATTAACAATACTGTATCACAACAGCAGTGGAAAAAACAGAGCCGCTTTAGCAGCGACTTAGATCAGGTTCAATGGCAGTGAAACTGTGTGCTCACCCATTGCCACGAGGGATGGAAAGGCACTGTCAGCAATTAAAAGCAGCTAGTAGATCCTTGGCAAGGAAAAATTCCTTCAGCCAGAAACAATGACCTGTTTTTCACATTGCTAACTGGAACTGCTGCTGGTCAACACTTCACAACCTCCTTTGAACACCTCCATGATTCCCAAGTGGATCATACAGACTAGTTATAGATAAAGCCTTCTGCATACTCTCAGCTCACTCCCTTCAAATGTCCCTGCATATTCAGCTGCTCTTTTCAATGCTGGAAATATACCCAGTACTCTGATCAGACAGCAGCCAAGAACAACCTCTGCAGAGAGCTGCAAGAGGCACTTCACTCATGGCAGCACTGTCTTGAGGTTTTATATCCAGGACTGTGTGACAACGCAACTCCAGGGCAAGCTGATTGTAATTCAGAACTAATATTTGTTCAGACAGTACTCAGCAAATTTGACAGATCTGGTCACAAAGATGGTGCTAGAGACTCCTGACTGAAGCTTGCTGTCGGTTCTTGCACTGCTTCATTCACACTTGCTTAGGAAGCTGCTATCCCCTGGAACTTCTGCTTTAAATCTTCAAGGAAGATAAACTATTTTTAAGATTTCATTAAGAATTAGCACTTCAATTGTTAATCAACCTAATGACAGTCTTATTGAACAGCAACTTAACGGCATGAAGCATTGCAGTGTTTCTGATCTCTGTGAGTTATACTCAAATACACCTACCCCCTTTTCAGCTTTAATACTTGCCTACAGAGCCTGGCAGTGTTGATTGCTCTACAAAATCCAAGTAGGTGGCAGCACAGCAACACACTATTTCTGTCACTCTCACTGCTAAAGAGGAAAATGGTACCAACTCCCAATCACAGAAAATAGAGTGGAAAAAAACCAAAACCATGGAGAAAATATTTGGTCTACCATTTCCCAGCCATTAAAGCAAAATACTACTTGGCCTTTTTTTGAAAAAAAAAAAAACAAACCCCAAAACATATGCTGCCCTGCAGGCCACTACCTGGAGATTAGGCAGGGATGATTAATTTCGCATCACTTGCCCCAGAAAAACAAACCAAGTAATTTTATTGTTATAATTAAAGCCCTTACCTCCTCAGCCAGTGTAGAGGTTTTTGAATGGCAAGTGGTTACCGTTGCATGATTCCAGAGCAGCAGGTCATGCATGGGAGCACCAACAATCTTACTGCGACCAACCACTACAGCTCTTTTCCCTGCAACCTGAACACCTGCATCACAGAAAATTAGGAGAAAGTAAAAATAGGTCATTGTACATTCTACTACAAACTAACTCAAAATGGCTCTGCAGTCTTTTGTCAGCGTAAGCGTGGCTTTGGTACTTCAGGATACTGGTTTTCTTCTGGGTTGTGTGTGATAGTGAATTGGAGTTGGGCGGGAGAAAGGAAGGACCATTCTAAAACTAGTTCTTTTACTAACTGAAAAGGCAGAGATGAAACGTGGCATTTCAACAGAAGTTTTGATGTGAAGCACAGCCTTGCAACGTGCATAACTTCTCCTCTTACTGAGGACTACTGCGCTCATGAATAATGGTTGGAAACCTCCTTACCTGTTTGCCTGATAAGTTCCATGCATCCTTTTGGTGTACAGGGAATAAAGCAGTCTCCAAGGTCCCCTCTAGAGAGTTTCCCAGCATTGATGCTACTTAAGCTGCATTTTGAAAGAATAAAGGCCATGTAAGACTCCCAGCCTCATGATTACCGTTCAAAAAAGGTGTCTTTCTGGAGTAGCTGTCATGCCCTCCAGGGGTGAAGTCAGTTTACCCATCTACATCCTTCTCAGGTGCGACAGCATTGGTTATTTTTTCTGTATTGATGGGTTTATCAGAGTCAAGTGGCAGCTGCACTATAAAGCCATGAACAGCAGGGTCTCCATTCAAAGAGGCAATGCACTTGAGGACCTACGAGTAAAGACCAAAAACCTAAGGGGCTTATAAACTGAAATATGACTGATGCAAAGGAAAAAGCATAATCCTATCTGGATTAAAAGACACACAAATATGTTTAGTTTTTCCACCCATAATAATATCTCACATTTTTTATCTTTTAGAAAAACACCTGTTAAAGTCTCTTAATTTTACATAGTAGAGTTTTAGTTTTCTTTTAAAAACAAACCAAAACAAAAAAACTCAGCAGGTTCCAGTTCTTTTTTTCATGAGTTAACATCTATGGGCAAGTAGTCTTTTATTTTGTAAGATGAGAGGGCAAATGCAAGTTCATCTTTTGAGCTCAAAATCAAAGTTGTAGACAGCAATGAAAAAAATACGTATTACTTACATCGGCTTCTGTTGCTGTGTTTGGCAGTTTTATGTGATTGGCATTGATCCCAATCTGCAAATAAGAATACCAACAAATTATCTGATTTCTGAATTGATATTAGAGACTGAGCTGGCTACTCCCTGAGTCCAGCCCAGTCACAGCTACATTCTGTCGCATCTCCCAGGTCTATCTCCTGTTGCTGTTGTTGCAGTCCTATTACTTGGAAATATCAATGAAAGAGAAGAAAGATTAGTGCTTTGACTACTTAGATTAGTCCATACTTCAACTGTCCTATTCACCTTTTGACATGAACATCATCTTGGCTTGACAGCATATTGCCTTGAAATGCCAACAAAGATTCCAGGTATCACCTAGGGACACAGGGATTCATCTATGTTCCCATCCCTGCTCTAACATGTAATGTACCACTTGATGACAGATGTAGGGCAACTGGAGGTACAAGACATTCAGGGAAGGGAAGTGTGTGGCCACAGGTCAGGAAAGACAGAGCATCAGCACTTCAGACATGTATAATCTAGGAGAGGATCACAGAAGTGGCACCAACCCATGCTGGTGCTACTGGAGTACCCACTGGGCTGTCAGGTTACACACCTATATTACTCCCTGTAATAAGGAATTCAGGCCAACACCGGTTTCTCCAATATGGGTGAAGTTTGGACAAAACTATTTGCTTTGCATCTGTTTTTTTCACATTCAGATTTGACCTACTGTAGGAGGACAAAAAGGAATATTAAGAGTTTGTGCATTACCTCAGCAGCAGCCTTCAGCTTCATATTAATGTAGAGGTTCGAATCATCCCGATTTCCAACCTAAGGTTGAAAAGACAGTTGAGTCACTCTGCAGAGATCCAGTCACACACTGTGATGGGCTTAACCCTTGGCTTCCTTTGAGCTACACCAAGGAGGCAGAGGAATTCCTGAATAACTGTAAAACACACTGATAGAGGCTGTAAGTAGCTGGAGCCAACAACAAGTATTCTTTCAAGTAAGAGGCAGCTGAAGACAAATTGATCTCCTGCAGAAACACTATTTACACCTGTTGAAAAACCTTAGAAACAAAAGTGCCCTCCAAAGCAGAAAATACTGCCTGCCATCCCAGCTGAGAAAGTTAAATCTCTAGCTGATTAAGAGGATCAGCAGGTGCTGATAACATCCAATTATCTGACTAAGGCTTTCAAAAAGTTGGGCCTCTTTGATACCCAGGAATCTTAATTATAAGCACATACATGTGCCTTGATGGAGAAATTTCTTCCACTGCTCTTTTGTACCTTGAGAATTTTCCTGCTAAAGAAAAAAATAAAAAAATCAACAGAACAAGAACAAAGTGATGCACAAAGAGAAAGCAGCGAGTGGAACACATGCCTCTAGCTTTTGGCAGTATTGGGTGATTACAGTACAACAGCATTTCAGAAGGTTGCTTGCAACATCCAGTATGCTTTGTTAAAGGTAATACTCCTTGTAACCACAATAAAATGGTCAACAAATAAGGAAAAGCTGATAAGCAAACTCTTTTTCCCCCCCTGCTACTTGGGATCCATCCCTGGTTCTCACATAGCTTACAAACTGCCTGCCCTTTAAAGTCTGCTGGGCTTAGGAAAAGGTATGCCTCATACAGGGCGCAAAAGAAGAGAGTAGCTGTCAGGAGATGACAGCAAGCAGACTGCGTATCTTGTGCAAAAGAGGATATTCCTGACTACAGGACAAGGGGAAAAAAAAAAAAGGAGTAATTGACTTATTCTTTGAGCTCAGAGGACACCAGATACCCCTCAAGAGCACATACTGTGTGGGGTGCTACACATCAGAAACAGCGAGTTATCCTGACCTAACTTAAAACCAGAAAGCTGAGATTATTAGTATTAGGGGAAGAACTCCAAGTCCAGACTGATTGCTGGCATACAAAAATGCTAAAGAGCAAAAAGTTTGTAAAGGCCTCTGAGACAACCCAGGATTGAAGAGGACACATGTCAACTAAGAAAAAACTCCAGTTACACCAGAAGACTGACGTTTTTGAAGACAATTTACAAGGTCAGCAGTTTGGCAACTTCCATCAAAGCATCCCTTACTAAATCTTAAACAGAAGACCATCCTCCTTCTTTCTAAACACCTGAAGACAAGTCTTCTGTAGAGATGATCATCTTAAAACTAATGGAAATGAAAACTAGAAAAAAACCCCACAAATTTGTTCCTGGCACTGAAGAGGAGCGTGGTCTGTGCGTACTATAGTCATCTTAGCACTGGAATGCAGAGACAGGCACCAACAGCCCTTCAGGAGCCCACAATACTGGATAAGAACAGAAGCCACTTCTCTAATCAGCCACTTCCAGACATCATTCTTTGTGGCCACACAGTTCCTTCCTGTCACATGACATTTGCTACTGCCAGTCAGGGTTTGGAGACTTGGAATAGAGCCTATGAGTGCTGCTCTTTCTTAATAGGCAAGACCACTACTTTGACCATTTCATAAACCTAATGCTCAGAGAGCTGCAAGGGTTGGATGAAAGAAGAAAATCCAACAAACCCATATCACAGAACTGTGTTACCAGCCCACAGGGAACTCTGCTCTTCTGTTCCATATAAATTGTTACCATTTGCAAGTGTATTGGGTCTGACTGAGCTGGAGTTAATTTTCCCCATAGCAGCGCAGCCCTCCCAGTGCTGTGCTTTGCACTGAGAGCTGGAAAGGTGCTGATCACACACCCGTGTTGTGGCTACTGCTGGGCAGGGCTCGCACAGCAGCAGGGCTGTTTTTCCAACATTCCCCCTGCAGTGGGATGGGGTGGACAAGATCTTGGGAGGGGGACACAGCCAGGACAGCTGACCCAAACTGACCAAAGGCATATTCCATGCAATATGATGTCAGCTGAACTATAAAAGCTAGGAAAAGGAAGAGGAGGAGATTGGCTTGTCCTCTGGAGCAACTGCTGTGAGTTTGGAGCCCTGCTTCCTGAAAAGGTGCCAGACACCTCCTGCTGGTGGGAAGTAGAGATTAAATCTTTTCTTTTGCTTCCACATGTGGCATTGCTTTGCTTCTTCATTAAACTGCTTTTGTCTTAGCCCACGAGTTTCATCTTATTTTTCTTCCCCCTACTCCAGCTGAGAGGAGAGGGAGAAGTGACAGAGCAGCTCAGTGGGCACCTGGCATCCAGCAGATGTCAAACCACCACAGGAAGTCAGCTTTGATGAAGCTCATCCGTTGTGCACTTTACCACTGCAAAGCAACACAGATTTTCTGTAGCTGTCATTAAAGAAAACAATACCTGTAAAATGGCGAGTCCTGGTCTGAAGCCTGGATATTTCTCTTTCATCTCAATAACTTGGTTCTTTAGTCTCTCTCTCACTTGTCTGAAGGCGGGGGGGGAGAAAAAAAATAAAAAACAAGGTAGAAGTTAACCAAGGTGCTGAGTTCTCATACAGTGATTAAGTCAGAAGTTGAAAAGATGGCAGATGGGCAGACTGACAAACATGTACTTATACCCCAAGTACACAAGTCCCAGCAATCTCCAAATAAGATCAATGTCCGTAAATCACTACAACACTCTGGAAGTTTCTTTAAAGCTCAGGAAAAAAAAAATTAAAAATTCAAGTCCACACTGTGCATCTTCACCCTTTTTTTCATGGTCTCATAGTATACAAGGGTAAAAAAAAGGTACGAATTTGTTGTACCCATCTGATGGGCTCAAGGCACTGGAAGGAGGCTGTGGTACTTCGCTGCAAATGTAGGAGATACTCAAGAGGCAAAAGGTAAACAAACCTCACAGGACACTGGAGGCTTGACAGATCTGTCCTCCTCCAGCCTGTGTAACACCTACTGTTCTCAAAGATGAGAAGGTGCTACCATCACACTTAGCAAATCTGTCTGGTCTAAATCAGCCTACCTACCATTTAAAACACAGATGATCTCCTTGGGCTCATCTACCCTCAAATCAGTGCCACAAGGTCTGCTACTTCCCAAGCGGAACCAGACTTCCTAGACTGGAGGAGGTGCTGTTGGTGCCAGTTCATTGAAAATCTGAACAGCAAGGGTACAGGGACAGAGCACGTAGCCAATGCCAGCTGTGAGGCTGCAACTCCTGCCACAAAGGGAAATTCCAGGATGACAGATAGCCGGTGAAGCCAGCTCTACCCTGCAACTATGAGCTCAAAATTCGAAATGCCAGAGGCAAGAAGGGAAATGGGAGCAGCAGCACTGATCCCAGAGGATGGTTGCAGTTGGCCCAGTCAGAAGCAGCCCTGAGGCTGTTCTAAGTCTCATCTTAGGGGAATTGTGCAGCCTCCTGCTCCATCCCAAGTCATCCATCTCTCCTGCTGAATCCTAAATCACACAGTCAGAGTTCTGTTGTATGTGAGGTGTGGGTTCAGAGTATTATAGGTGTTTGTCTCTGGCCAAGATGTTCTAAGTCTTAACAAGCTTTGGTAAAAGAGATTCTTTTCAATTTTATTTAAGAAATAGTAGCTCCTATTCTTCCTTTAGCTATGGCCTCTGTACAAGGCTTGACACAAAGACTGCCTTGCTATGACACTGTTTTCTGAACTCAGCAGCCCTGTCCTCATTTCATGCTGAAGTGACAAAATGTTCATCTGCTGACAGGCAAAATCACCAACTGCCTCTCCTTACACTCCAGCTGTAAGCCCCTAGAAAAGGCACCAAATCCACAGTTGCAGAGGCAACAGGGCCTGAGCTCATGAGCAGCCAGTAACAACGACGCAACGATCTTAAGGAGTGTCAGAAAGCCACTGTGCGTGGCCTCTGAGTGGGGCTGTGGGCCAGCTCTTTCAGGGAGCTGTTTCTGAGAACAGCCTCCTGTGTTCCAGAAAGGAAAACACAGCACTGTTTCGTGGCCTGCAAACAAGAAGAAATGCAAACAAAAGTATAATTTATGACACAGTAAAACCCTCATAAGGGGCAGTTAACTAGAAAGGGTCACAGGTCTGGGTTTTTACTTTTAATCCAGTCTTCTCAATGGAGGAGAAACAAGCCCACCCAAGGGTCTCATTTTCCTCTGTGAGGCAGGGCTGTGGTGTGTGCTTTCATGCCCATCAGCCATCACTGTTCACATCTCACATTGCTAACATCTTCTGTAATTAGGCACCAGCTCACTTCCCCGTCAGCTACGGAACAAAGGTAACACACACAAGCACACCAAGTGGTGCTGCCAGAGCCGATTTGCTTCAGGAGCCTTGAATCAAGAAATCACTTGTTAGACAGCCACCTAGTGTTAAGTACCACTGCTCTCTAGTTACCACAAAAGCCACGGGTGCAATGGTTTGAGAGAATATTAAGAAATAAAAAAAAACTCTGAAATCCTCATCTTTTGCTCTGCAGACTTACAAACACCAAATAATCTTTGAAGCCAGCAGCTATATAGTGATACAACTAGCAAAGTTCTATTGGGGACTTCAGGTCTTCACAAAGATAAAAGTTCATAATGATAAATTAAAACCACTTTTATCACCTGTATGAAAACACTTTTAAGTCTTCAAACATAAATTTGCAATTGTACATGGCTGTTCCTCCAAAAGCCTTCCCTCTGATGCCAAGACCTCTCCTGTGCCCACACACTCTTCCACAAACAAACACTGCAAACAAGGGTCCAGAGTCCACACAGGTTAAGGACAGCACATGAGTCTAAGGACAAAGTGCAAAAGGCAGCTCCAAAGATTAAAAAAAAAAAAAAAAGTTAGCCTTTCTTTGTCTAGACTGCAACAATGAGCCGTAAATTTAAACTTATTAAGTGAATTTCCCAGAACACCAAAGGACAAACCACACTCCTCCAGGTATGCCATAAAATGGAGAGAAACTCTCAGCTCCTGTGCTGGTGCCTCCTCAGGCAGACCCACCACTACACCTATGGGATTACATACACGCAATGGTTCAGGTGGCTGTGGTGGAAGCATACGTGTCACCATACTGAACATGGCCCCAGGCTGTGTTTCTGTCCCTCCTCTGGTTAATGGGGCACTGAATCTATGTGAATATTGTCCAGCGTATTACCTGTCAAATAACAGCTTCAGAGACAATGATGAAGGAAAGGCCTGTCCCCAAAGAGAAGGGTTTGGCCTCACTGCCTGGATCACAGATTTCCCATAAGTTTCAAAACTGTGCATCAAAAATGTTCTTTCTTCAGCCTTCCAGAAATGGCTGTATAAGGCTCATGGTCCTCCCCAGGTCCTGCACTGTTTTGGTCAGGGCTGTTGTCCCTGTAGCCACTCCTCTGTAGAGCCTGCAGCACTGCCACTGCTCACTTTCTGTTGTCCCCATGAGAAGAAAAGAAACAAAACTAAAGAAGGTGAAGCTTGTCTCTCCACTCTGTGAACCTCCAAGGGACCACTGGAGAAGAGGAGTCTGAGGGGTGACCTCATTAATGTTAATAAATATGTAAAGGGCAAGTGTCTGGAGGATGGAGCAAGGCTCTTCTCAGCAATGTCCAATGATAGGACAAGGGGCAATGGGGGCAAACTGGAGCATAGGAGATACCAAAGAAATTTAAGGAAAAACTTCTTTACGGTGAGGGTGACAGAGCACTGGAACAGGCTGCCCAGAGGGGTTGTGGCATCTCCTTCTCTGGAGACATTCAAAACCCACCTGGACGCATTCCTGTGTGATCTGGTATAGGTGATCCTGCTCTGGTAGGGGGGTTGGACTAGATCGAGGTCCCTTCCAACCCTTAACATTCTGTGATGTCCTAGGTAGCAGGACAACTGCTTTATTTTCAAATACTGTGAAGAGGCTGCAAGCAAGCGTGTCACAGAACATACTAGTGGCACCCCAAAGAAGACACAGAAAGGAATGTCTCCATTGGAACAGCCAACCTGTGGCTGCCCCAGGAATGGTACTGGAATGGGAACTCCCTTGGGAAAGCCTATTTGAACACTACTGGTAATTCAGCTGATGACTCCCAGTTGAGGGAAGACACTGTTTAGAGAACAGAACTGGAATCTGTTCACAAGTCTCCTGCCACACCACTGCAGGATCCTGGCACACTGTCATTATCTCACAGGGGAATAACCTACTTCTCTCTACTACTTTGACACTCCTACAGTTTTGAACCACTCTTTTCATTGTGTCAGTCGGTACTTGTCCAAGCACTCTTCAGGTCAGGTAAACACATGAAGATGCTTTTGTTTTTTTTATAGACTTTTTCATCATGTCCAAAACACGAGTCCAATGAAGGCCACAAGATGGCTGAGCTGAAGAAGCATCCATCTAGAGGGGATGGGACAGGCAGCATCTCTGGAACTTCCAAATGTGCCTGGCTGCCAACAGAGCAACAGAGTTTAAGTTTCACAAAAAAGCTGAGTCTTTAAAACATACACAGAAGAGTCTGCTCCCAACATGGGTTACAATACCATCAACTGGCACAATCAGCTTCCTATGATGCAACATCAATCACACCAATCAGGTGTGCATCTCAGAATGACTACCACATACAACACCCGACCATGAGGTGATTTAATCAGAGAACAAGGTATAGGAAACAGGTAAGGACTCAAACCACATCTGTGGGGCTGCAAGCACTCCAGACAATACTCTAGGCCATATCTACAACAGTCTGTCTTCACAAAGTGATACTGGTATTTCCTTCCTTCCTTCCACGAAGGGGACATGGCAGTCCCCTACACTGTATTTTCCTCTTCCCATGTAACTTGGTGCTGATGTGCACTGATGACAGCACAGTGCCCCTGCTGCCCATCAGATAATGCTTTCTCCTAGCAGTAACACTACTTGATTGATTCACCTCATATGTTAATATTTGACTGACTTACAAACACTTTTCTCAATTAAAGGATAAAGTAACAAAAGACGCCCGCTAAGAGATAGTAACTGAAAAGACATTGCAGTTGAGTCAAGTCAGAAACACTCCTTCTTAACAACAGGCAATTCGGTTGAAAATTCCTAGAAAAAACACATGCCTATCGCTGTGTCTGCTGCAAGACTCTTGGCCCAGGAGTGGACTCTGGACAAGTAGAATTCTCTGGACCAGAGCACTTCTCTACAGAGTCTGGAGGAAAAGGACAGGTGTTTGCCGGACAGAGAGCCCACCTCCTCATGCATCCTTCAAGCACTCCACTAGGAAAAAGCAGAACTACATAAGGCCCATCCATTCCTGTAGAGCACATGATGGTTTTGCTATACTGGACATAAATACAGCAGAAATAAACAAAGTGAAGGAGGACAGCTGTACAGCCATCTCCTGCTGTCTTCAGGTCAAGATTTGATGCCTTTGGAAGACAGGCTGCAGCCAAACACCTTAGAGACGTGCTAGAAAACAAGCAATCCTTTCTCCTGTATGTGTTTATTAAAAGCTTACATCTCTTCCTGGGTGTTTGCACAACATCACAGAGGCCCTCATCTCTGAAAACAGCCGCTGATGTAATACAGAAAACAAACAAATAAAAAATGCCACCACTGTATCTGTAAACTAAAATAAAGTCACACAATGTGCACTGCAAAGGAAGCTACAAGTTTTAAGGTGAATGCTTGGAATTCCTCCAAAACACTTTCATTATACTGAAGCTAGCATCTTTCCAGCTTTCTAGTCACTCTAAAATTGCAATTTGCACAGATTGAAAGGATCTATTGCACCTTGGGGCACTTTCCATGCCAGGAAAAGAAAACCTGCAGTAGGCAGATGACCAAGCACCACCAGCACCACACATACAGCATGAGGAGCACCCTAGCTCCAAGACTGACAAAAGCATAAGGTCTAAGGAAGCACACAAGACTGAGAGACTACAATACCCAAGTGGTACTGGCCCAGACATTACTGGGTAAAAAAAAAAAATATTCAAACAGCCTTTCATCATGGATATTGATATTCAAGACACATTAGGCCTACTTTTCAGAAATGCTCCACTGTCAGTTGGATGTAGATGCATCGTATGCAGCAACACATAACATTTGGTCTAATGATTTTCAGATTGCTTTAGACTATTTCAAATTTGAACTTTCTGTCCAAATCGCCTGTTTATATAAGAGAAGGTACTGAACAAACCTACCTAACCAAAGCACGTTTGCAGAGTATCACAACAAACTGCTACCCTTTGCTAAACACTTCATTTTCCTAGAGTTCCTGAAATTTGGTTAGTTTTCTTACCAGCCGTGTACGTACAGCAGCAATAGGAAAAATAAGCAAACTAAAAGACAACACCTATACTCAGTGCCTACCAGCCAAGTGAAAGGTGAAAAGCAGATTGGAGTCTTTTCCTTTAGGGTCTGCCAATCTTTCAAATAAGTGGACACCTATGAACATTCATCTTGATGTTATCCAATACATGGATTCATTTATTTCACTTCAAAAAGAAAGAATGACCAATGGCTGTACTGTATGAACACAGAGACCGTCCCTAGAGGGCAGTTTCCCAGCTCTTGCTCACGAAGCACCTCAAGATCGTCGCAAACCCACATGAAACACTAAGTCACCTATTTCACACCTGCCCGGGCGCTGATCAGCGCAAAGATGCCGAGCGGTCCCGAGTCGCTCTGCGGGGCTGGTATTGAACCACGCACACTCCCCGGATGGTTCTTGGGGGACAACGCAGCCAAGTCAGCACTTCAGCTTCTTCTGAAGATCTTTAACACCATCTTCATTTAGTAACTCCCACTGTTCCCAACCAGCAAGTAGCGAGCTTTAAAAGCAAAGGACTGGTAACAGCTTTAAAAGCGTCTTCAAACCCGCTCCCTTCCGGCAGAGCCAAAGCGACGGCCACCACAGCCCCATTCCCCTGGCCAGCAATGCTAGGTCTCCCGGGGAACCCTGCAGTCCGCCAACACCACCGGTTTCTTTCCCGGTCGCGGCCATCCCGAAAGGTGAAAATCCGCACGGATCCCACAGACTTTCCCCGCCCGAGGAAACCCCCGTCCCGGGCAGCGCCGGGCGCATGGCGGGAAAAGCGGGAGAGCGGCCCCGGGGTACGTACGCGGAGACTATCTTGCCGCTGAGGATCTCGGCGGGGGCCATGGCGAGGATGTAAATGAACCCAAAAGAAAACTTTTATCCATTCCAATGGGTCAACCAAAACTTCAGCTATGGCTTTGAATGTGAATTCAAACTTGGTCTGAACCAAGTTCTTCCTGTAAAATGTCTATC
>JAAGNO010013021.1:0-15634 GCA_033439905.1 Ceryle rudis | reverse complement strand
AAGAGCTATAAATAAATAAGTCTTAACAGAATACACAATGACATTAAAATTTTGCAGGACAAAATTAAAAATGACGTAGGAACTCAAAATATTAGTGCAAGATTTAATCTAAATATAAATACAAATACAAAATTAACCAGCTTACCTCATGAGGTGGAAATGCTGCTTCATATGTTCCATTATTTAGTAATCTATTAATACCTAAAAAGAAGCATTAGTTTAGATATAAATTTTTTATATACATTTAATTTCAGGCAGTGCAACTTTTCAAGTTACATACTGAGAATGTAACTTAATATTAGATACTCAGGATGCTGCTAAAAATGACAGTAATCAATAATCCCACCAACTGTGCAGGTCTTGGTGATCCCTTGAGATTTCTGGATCCATCAAACTATAGTTACTTTCTGAGGGCCAATGCCTGAAACTCTTCTCTCAGAGTCAGGTGTTCGTGACAGATCAAATATGAGAAGGTAGTTACACTCCTGCTGTGTTCATCAGAGCATATGATGCAGATTTTATGGGTGACCAGATGATGTGACACGCACGGAGTGTGGTATGGACAAAGAATCCTTGAGGCAGCAAAACCCCTGCAGTGCTAAAACCTAACCTGTTTTTTTTTAAATACAAGCCAGCTAAAGGTGTCTGTATCAGAGCAGTGCTCTGCACCATACTGGCTATAGTATTCTGGATCAGTTCCTAGACTCTTCCTAAAAACAGATTTGTCATACTATGAAAGGATATTACACAAAATAAACAAAACCCATTAATAATTATAATAAAAAGATTCAGTAGCTTGTAAGAGCATACCCATAGCCAAGAGCTTCCCCAAGAAATAATTACTTATAACGGATTTCAAATTTGTCCATTCAAATATATAAACAATGCTAATCTCATAATCAAATTTGCTGCCATCAACTTCAAAGGCATTAGATTTAAACCCTTGTTTTCTATGTTTTTCTTAGTACTGTGTTCTTTCAGAAACTCAAGCAACGTAAGGTTTTAATATGTCTCTCTCTCTATATTTCTTAGTTTAATTCCTTCAAAGAAAAGTAGAAAGTCATACATATATCCCCTGTTCACTGCAAATGAAAATTGATAGTCAGGCATTCAAAAAAATTATACTCTAATAGGAGTGCTGATACAAACTGAATTTAATCTTCAGGTCAACTGTCTCTGAGCGGCATGGAGACCTCAAGTAAGTTAAGTGTAGCTCACACTGATTCTGCTGGGTAATGCAGAACTGTTAAGACCATTCCTTGAAAACACTCAACAGTTTTCTGAGATGTATTTTATCTTTATCATGGCTCTTGACCATGTAAAGTTATTTAAAGTTATTTTATTCCTCTTCAACTTATTTTAAGGAATGAGCAATTAGGTAAAAAACATTGCAAATTTTCACTGACTTATTTACAAAAATAATTGATGTGACATTCCTTCAACTCTGTTACTTAGCAAATATAAAGATTTCAAGGAATGGCAAAATTAACTGAGTTTCCTCAAATGATACTTTTTCAGGCAAGTAAAGATATAACATTTTTATACAGCATTCTCACCCATTTTGGATTTTCCATCTTCATACTTAGTTCTCTGAAGCATGTGATGCACAATTCTACTTCTTGTGGAATTGCTGAAGAAGCTGTCTTTGTTGTTTATTGTAAAACTATAAAAAAAAAATAATATCTTTTAATATTCAAAAACAATGCATGGATATTAAAACATAGCTGCTTAAGTGTTCTTTCTTGTGCTACTGCACAAGATAAAACTTTTACAACCCTAGAGCATCTCCTCAGGTCCAATAAGTTTATCATCATCAGAGATTACTGTTGTGAAAACAGAGCAACTCAACCTAAATTCTAAAATATCCTACAATCTAGGTAGTTTCTACTCTGGACATAATTAATTAAAAAAAGAACTTCAGAAGCAGTGGTTGTTCTCAAATTCAAGAGTTACTTAGTTAGGCAGATGTCTGTGTCATGGAACTACCAGAACCACTATTTAGGAGAAAAAGAGAAAATATCTCCATGCACTGGACACAAATAGCAGCTCCCCAGTCACTTTCCTAGGATGGAGGCAAATAAGTTATCCTTTACCAGATGGCTCTAGGTTCCAGACATTAGAAGTCTGACATGCAGGAGCTTTTGCCTACTCAGCTGTGCCAAAAATGATTCTATTACAGTTGATAACATTAGCTGAACCAGTTGAGAAAATAACACCAAGAACAGGTGATTGATCCAATGCAATATAGTCAACTGCTGAAAAAAAAAAAAAAATGATATCACAATGCAATTACTCTCTTTCTAGGGTAAAATCAGTTCACTGGCAGACAGCCTCCTTACTGAGAAGAAAAAAAATTACTATTTAGTGTACTTTATACTTTTACTTTCGAAGAATATTTCTCTCCGAAAAGAATTAGGACAAAATACTTAAAAATAAGAAACAGACAGAATTATAAGAAATAACTTTCTGGGTCCTGAAAAAATTTATAGCACTTTAACTACATCACCATCACATGCTGATTCGAACACATATAGTTTTTATTTGGTGTATATATTTATACTTTCAGAGACAAAAGTATTTTTAAATGCATATCTGATAAGAAAGAAAAAAAATCATCACTGATTAAGTTGCCTCCACGTGTTCCCAATTTCAACAGCTGTCTCAGGTTTTGCCTAAGTAAAACATGGAATTAAGCAAAGCAAATTTCAGCACGTATTTGCATTTTGTAATGTTATTCAAAGAAAAGCTTCTAAACCAAAAAAGCAGTGTTCATTTTTTCAGTCAAATTTCTGCCTTTATTACTGGGTGACCATAAAATAGCAAGTAACAGAGAGTAGATTTTGGCTTTAAGAGAAAACCCACAGAAAATATCACATCTGATACTGGCTATTTGCCAGTGACCATCTGCTAATGGCTGCCTCTATGGAACTTGCTTAGAAAAAGTGAGAAAATAAAAAAAAATCCTTGTGGTCTCTGGTGCTGCCTTTCCCTTTCCAGCACTTACTGGTGTATGCGTGCCCGGCTAAAGGGTGCTGTGTAGCAATCTGTTTCTTCCAGATCAGGAAGGGCCTCCTTGTCAAGCTTCATTGGGTTTCTGGGCAACCAACTTTTCAGCTCTCTCATGTTCCTCTGCAAACTGAGACAGTAAGAAATCAGATTTACACGTTCTCACCTGCTTGTTATTTCTATCTCCAAAATTGCATAGTGACATCATACTAGAAATGAAATGAACACAGGATATACTTCCACATTAAGTTATTAAAAGAAAGTAAGGATTTAGAGCAAAATTAACAGAATTTATTTGTGATCTATCTTACACACTTTACTCAAGCATGACTCATCCTAAAATTATTTGGATTATGGTTTGGACATGGGGCTGCAGCACTAAGTCTGGGAAGGGGCTGCAGTACTGAGTCTGGGAGTTCATCTGGCAAAATTGTGGATGCTTATGCTTTACTAAAGAACTAATCTTGAGTATCTGATTATGTTATACAGTATGTAGAAAAAAACCCCCTAGGTATGGCTAGGAAGCCAACTGCACTTTCCTAAAAATTGGCATTATAAACCAGAAACAGAACATAATTTTTGTATCCCAACTAGATTATATACTGGTAACATAAAGGGCTTTCTTCTACTGGCAACTTGCCTAAATAGTGTCTCAAGACATGGCTATACAGGGGTAAATCTAGTGAAGTGCAGTTAATTTTCAAGCAAATTTAGTTACTTCCTTATCACTTCAGTTTTGGACTCTTTGCTGACCTGTATTTTTTTGATATTCAACTGCAATTTCATATGGGTATTTAAGGATAGGTCTCATATTAAACGAGTGCTGTATTATGACACCATAAGCATATCAGAGATCCAGAAAAGTTTAAATTTTAGAAAAACATTCCCTAAATATTTCTGTCAGTGGGATTTGGGCCTTACTCAATGAGTATGCATGCATGATATATAAAACATATATATCTCATATCCATAAAAAGTGTAAAGCTAAGTATCAGATTTTTTTTATCTGAGGTGAATACTTAATTGTCTGTGCTGAGCAGAAGCAGTTACCCATTTCATAATTAAGAGTAATAATGTGATGACACAGTAAGTTGCTCTCAGGCAGCTGAGTGACCTTTGTAAAATGTACCTGTTATCAACATCGGCCCAAAACATTCTACCTCTACTTGACACAGTGTCAGACAGAAATCTAAGTCAAATGTGATCAGAATTTTACATTGACATTTAAAATTCTCAAAATTTTAATCTGGCTATATATTGCCAAGGTATTGATGCATGCTCTGTATGGAACTGGTACTGCACCTGAGGGACATCAGCCTATTTGACACTAAGCATCATAAGCCAAAGAACAGAACTATGGTCATCAAGTTGAAACACATAGACATTACATATATTACATATAAGAAAGATAGTACACCAGTAAACACAACATTTACCTTCTGTCCTTTCATTCACACTAAGAACGTTTTGCAGACTTTTTAAAGGGCATTTATTGAGGTATTCATCTATCCTATAACCATGTCAAAAAATTCAGAGAAGTGTGCATGTCACAGCATCATCTCATATCCTAGTGTTACCTCATTTTCTTGACTTTTAGAAACTCCATAGTCCTAAAATTTTACCTTTCATATACAAGCATTTTAATATAGTTCTTCAATGTAGCTCTTTTAAACTCCATAACTTAGAAATATTGAGAGTTTTGATAAATTACTGAGAAAAGTTTTAAGATGCAAAGAAACAATAACAGTAGAAGAAGTTAAAACTATGAGATCTGTATGTCAGCAATTTTAGACTTGGCTTTCATTTTTAGATGTAACTTTTTTCTTTTTTTTTTTCCTTTTTTTTTTTCCCTCACACTATTCTTTTGTGCACTGGATTATACAAGTGACAGAAAAATTATTCAGAAAAACAATTATCCCCAAATTCTTATCAACCACAGGTAAAAACATTTATCTCAAATGAAAAAAATCAATCTGGCATGAAAAGTGTTTATCGCTTGCTTCACAGGTACTGTGTAACTTCAGTTGCGTGTTTCAGACATCTGTCCTTCTAAATAAGGAAAATAAATTTACCTAATATCTAGGACTCACCAGATGGATTACAGATGAAATGAGACAATTTTGCAGTAAAGCTAGTTGATTTTGCCTTTCATTACAAAGCACATCACATTTTTCATAATGCACACTAAAATGGAGCAAGCATGGGAATGACTGGGAAGAGGAAAAATGCAGTTGTAAATTTATGTGACAGACTTTTATTTCTGTATATTCTATCTGCTTATGTGTTTAAAGTTTTCTCACTTCACAACAGTGCTCTATTTTTGTTAGCTGATCATCTTGCAAACAGATACCATGAGACTACTTAAATTGTTCCTGAGAAATAATGAGAGCTCTTCATCATCTAAAGTAACAACAAGAGAACTTAAATGTAATCTCATCTGAAGATCCATCTCGAGAAAACCAGTGACAGAAGACTCTTTCAGGAGATTTCCCTCATGTAAAATTTTCATAACTTTTCTGTAGGTAATCAGGATTTACAGGAATTCATTATGTCTGACTAGAGGAACAGGGAGTGATTACAGCTCACAGTCTCCCCAGTTCTCACTCCCCAGCTCCCCGCCAGGCTCCTTTCGTCCATTGCTGTGGCCTCATGTACCCTTCTCCTGGCTGACAAAAGCAGCAACAAAAGCAGCAGCCACAGGTGAGGTTTGCCTGTGTCTGCCTCCCAGAGAGTTAAACAGTTTTCACTGCATTGTACAAGTTATTCAGTCAGCTATCAAATAAAAATTCAAAACAGCCTTC
This sequence comes from Ceryle rudis, assembly GCA_033439905.1. Taxonomy (NCBI): domain Eukaryota; kingdom Metazoa; phylum Chordata; class Aves; order Coraciiformes; family Cerylidae; genus Ceryle; species Ceryle rudis. The sequence goes on along the minus strand of JAAGNO010013021.1, from coordinate 9,827 downwards.
AGTGTGGGGCGTTGATTTAGTCCTGATAACTAGGACACACGAGAGAAGTTACACTTGCTTGCCTAAGGGAATAGCTGACTACCAGAATCCGAGACATACACTCAAAAGTATCTTTCATACTAAAGAAATGTGCCTTGGTAAGAGCAGACATAACTGTAGAGACAGCTCCTGTATTAAATCTTTGCTGCCAGGATGAGGCCTTCTTTTTTTTTTTTTTTTTTCTGGCATAAACAGTTCTGTATTTCTAAAATGAGAACTGGCAAAGCTTTAAAATACTGCATCTTGTTACAGATGAATATTTTAACACTTTAAGCTAACATATTTTGAGTTTTTGGGAAAATAATCTAATTTTCCAAGTGTCCAGGATAAATTTACAACTGCGGATGGATTTTCTTTAGCAGGGTGACTATCTGACAAAATTAGAAGCTACACATCACCCACCAACCTGCCCATGGTTTTGCTCCTCCAGTCAGTGTAATAACATTTTTTCCTGAAAGAACATCAAAAATTAGCTGAGAATAATCAAGTAGGAGACAGTTGAAAGGACAAATACATTAAAAAAGAACACTGGACATATTCAAACATGCATGTTCATAGGCAGAAAGGTGAAAAACACTTAAAAAAATGAACTGAAATAGAACAAGTCAATAAAATGCTAATGGCAATAATAGCTAATCAATTATCCCCTCATAAGACACCCATCAGACAGGGTTCAATGGTGCTCTGGTAGTATTCATTTCACGTGGTCTTTCTAAGCTCTTATTTCATGAAACTCATTTTAGAAGAATTAAAAGGCTATTAAATGCCTTGTGCACTCCATGCGTTGAATACCATAAGCACTTAGTGCCGTTAGACGCTGCCTCCATTCTCTCAAGTGCTGTACCATCACCTTCCCTTGACTTTTCCCCTGCAACTGAAGAAATATTACATGGCTCTAAAAAAATCTGAGAGTACTAACTGCAACAAACAGCTTTTATGTTAACAGATCTTCTCTCTCTGCCCTTCACCTATCATATCAACTTAAGAGAAACAAGAGCAGAAATTCTCAGTAAAGTCATCTGAGAACAGTTATTTTGAAACCATATAGAAACATTTTTTTGCAATGCAATACTTTACACATCTATTCTCATTTATTCATTGTTTGGTTTTTTTTTTTCTGGCCACCTCCTATCATTTCATCATTTCAACTACACAGAGTCTTCGATCTTGCAGATTCCTTGAGGTGTCCATATCTTTACCAGAGCACTCATGTGGGGATAGTGAAGTTCAGCACCAAGGGCTTTGTTCCTTGCTTAGTTCATCTTATACTTAAAATTTGCCAAAATCCTATCTACTTCTGCAAGTTTGTTTGTTTGTTTTTTTCAGGAGGAATTTAAACAAGCTTATTTAGATAAAATAACATAAAAGTTTCAGAATATTTTCAGTTGATATTTTATCCTGTACCCCCATTCTAAACACACAGGAAAAAAAAAAAAAGGTACTTGCATTCTGGATACTTCTCCATCACTTCTTAGCAAAGAAAGTGAGAAAGAACTATTTTTGAATTGGAATTTAGATTGTTTGTGTATACATATGCAAACACTTCTATATATAAAATGTATTAGTATTAGTTAAACTAGAGAAGATCAAATGGCACTACACTAATATTCTCAAATATATGGAAGATGACTGTTAAGGAATTTATTTTTTTTTTTTAGGGAAAGGACTTTAAGGCTTACTAGGATGATGCGGAAACTCAGCATAGTACTGGCTATTTGAAGTGAGTTTTGAGCAAAGGATGCTTCACCATGACTGTTTCTGGCTTAGGACCAATGCAAGAAAGACAAATAGTGATAGCTGAAATCAGCAGGGACATGAAAGATAGAGCACTTGGCAATTCAAGCGAGAAAAGAGTGCTGTAAGGGTATTTTCCCTGAGTCACACAGCTTTGGCATCCAGTTTACACTTTAACTCCTGATGAGGTTGACAGCACACTACATGCTCTTCTCTCTTTGGAATAAGATTATTAATAAATTTGAAAATGGACATTTTCTCCTTTAAAAATTTCTGTATTACTGCAGCAGGTATTAACTTGTCCTACAACTAATTATAACAAATATTTATTGCAATAACTTATGATAGCATCTGTTCAGCACATATACAAGGAACTCTTTTTTGTTCATTATTTTGCAGAAGGAAAGCTAGAGGATCAGGAAATAAAGTATCTCATTTTCTCCAAAGTATCTCAATATGTGAAAACACCAGCTATTTCTGTCATTTCACTTGTCTTTGGGTAAGACTTCAGAAATACCCTAAAACCGTGGACAATACTTGAGCTCAGATAGAGAACACCTGAAACTCTGCCAAGAACATCCAAAACAATGTGAGAACTATTAACATTATATTCTAAAGATACATGCTCAATTTAGCTGGGAGGGTAAGCTTGAAAACAAGTACCACAGATAAATGTGGAAAAAACCAGTGCCTATTATTTCTTTTTCCTCCTCTCTCTCCATATCATCTCACTAAATTAAATATAAGCATGCCTGGCCACAGCGCAGCAAAGACTTCACTTTAGCCTTAAGGTATATTATGAACTTTTAATATTAAGCATTAAATGACAAGTTTCTTAAAATATTTTTCACAATACCTGAAAGGCATCCTGATGTTCATTCTTTCTGCGTATTTGCACAACGTCTCCCAGGGACAGTGAATTTTCACAAACATGATATCACTGTTTGTAACAGCTGGCTGCAAAGAGCGGTAATAAATAAGTGCACAAGAATAACTCAAACCCTTATGGCATTCACATTTCTAACAGAAAATTAATAACTTTATTTTTTACTGTTTATAGTAACTAGTAACTGTAAATAGGAATCTGTAGGACAGTTCTTTGCTCATAAACACAACAGAAGTAGAGCAAGGTTTTATGCAGCATTTTTTGACATGGAATAAACTAATTTTATCCTCTCAAAATCAACTTAGATAAGCAGTTGGAAAACCATTCAGCATGCCTCCCATTTAAGGATAATAGTGCTCAGCTGCTAGAGAACAGCTAAGAGGAGGCTGCAGGTCCCACTCTGCTAACATGGTAACTTCAGGGATTGGTTAAGTAGTTTCATTACATGCTATGAGCTTATAAAACAGCAAAAATCCAAGGCTGTTTTCCTGGTTTTTTTTCCCTTCCTTTTTATAATAGTACCATCATTGCTGATAACCCAATTATAACAGCAACAATTTAACATGCTGGTGAAATGATTCTAGATGGACAAATAAAGGTATTTGCCCATCATTTCACAGCAGGAAACTGAAAATTCCTGAATATCCATCACACTCCACTACCACACAGCAGGGAAGGAAAAACTAAAAAGCAACCAAACCCACAAGTGACTAAAATGTATTTTTTAACAATGCAAAGAACACCTTGTTTTTAATAACTGTTTAGACAACTGACTGTGAGCACCTAGACACAAACATTAGTTAATCTCTACGGTATCAGCAATAGTATTAGAAGCCTTGAAGAGATACTAACTTGGAATTTTGGGAAAACAAACTATAACAGATCAGACTTAAGACAACAAAATTACATCCATGCAAGTAAGTAAAATAATTTTTAAAATCCCTTCTAATAGTCAAAGTTTGTAGCAGTTTCAGTACTCAAAAAAAGGGAGGAGGGATTTGACAGTGAAACTTTGCATTCTGCATAAAATATGAATTTCATTTTTAATGCTATTGGAAGAACAGGCTTCTTTTGATGTATTTGGGAAAATTCAAAAGCCTGAACAGCAGCACTTAAATTGTAAACTAGTCAAGATCAAAGAATGCAATGTAGATTAAGCCATGTGAACTAGAGATGGATTAATTTGACATTGAAAATCTTTACTCCTTTAATAACAGAGACATTTGGTATAATGCATTCTGCTGAAAGACACAGAGGTTATATATCAAAGCAACAACAGGAGTTACTGAAGATTCTTCCACTTTGCAAGCATAAGGAGCTGGAATTTTTCCCTCTGTGCTGTACTACACCTCCTCCAATTTAGAAGTGATTTTACTTTGTGGGGTATGTACATGTGTGCCTGTGTGTACAAGCATGCATCCCCAAAACATGTTAAACACACACTATCAAACAAATGTTATTATTAATTTAATAGTGCTAAACAAAGCCTGACTGGAAAGGCTAGGAAGATTGTCAGGAATCATTTAGAAATCCAATAAAGTATGACAGTATTATAAAAGGGGTTTTATACCACAAACTGAAAAACTCACCTCTCTTTCTAACATCAAGCCTTCTGCTCTCAAATTCTTCTCAAATGTGCTTCTTTTTTCTACCTGTGGACTTGATTTTTTGTAGACTAATATGTAATCAATGCGTTTTTTGCCATCTTTGAAGAAGAGGCCCGATGATGCCATGCCATCAGTCTGGAGAACATAAAATACAAATACACTAAATGTGCCTTTCATAAAGAGGAAGAGCCCCATCAAGAATTTCATGTTAAACAGCATTTCCTAAAGCACAGAAACATCCACATATCCACAGAATATAAAGAACAAGTCGCAAGAAGACACAGTTCATATGCATCAGTTGCTCAGGAATTTGCATTAGAATAAACCAAAATAAAACAGCTCCACAAACCCCATATTCTATCTGTATCTATTAACTGTGAAAAGAAACCTTAAAATTATTGTCTGGTGTATATACATATATAAACTTCTGCTAATCCTTACTTTCCAGTAGGAATTAATGAAACTTAAAGACAAGTAAATTAATGCAAGTTTCCCAGCTTTGTACCGGGGCAAATTTAATAGAACATACATATTTTCTCTAAAACGGAAGTAAAATGAAGCACTATTGACTGGAATGTTTTCCTGGATATTCCCATTGAAGTGGTTTTTTCAATGCCACGTTATCAATGTTTAAATCTTGTCTATTTCCCTCCCACCATACTTGCAAACACCAGGGATTCTCTGACCTTGATATGGAAAACCCTGCTTTACATGCTCCTGCTAAAAGCTATTTTTGCATTCTGTGTTTTGCATGATTCAGAGCAGACAGTGACTATATCAACTGGTGTCAGACTATGAGGACTTTGAAATCTGAAAAGATATACTGAGAAAATTTCATCAACTTCTGGAGAATGCAGCACTCATTTTAACACAAACTGTGTAGAACAAGCATGTTATTTTGAAGAAAGATACATTACAGCCATATATATAGGACCACAAGTCTACGAATACTGCATTTTTTTTAGCCAATAGGATGTTAGTCTTAGAAATTCACCCTATTTGGATTGTTTGATATGAAATTTATAATACTCGTGTTATACCCAACAGTTACACTCTCTACTGTCCTTAGCCTAACTGAGGGGAAATCCTAATATAAGATGGGTCAAGAGACAGGCCAAATGTCAAAAAATGTAACACAAATTAAAGTAACAAATACATTACAGAATGTGATTAACCTGAATTTAATAATCTATCTGGAGTAAATCATACAGGTCACCAACATGCAAAAAAAAAAAAAATCTCAAAACTAAAATGAACCCCAAACTAACCTCAACTACCCAATCTTGAGGAAAGAGTAACAAAGGCAGAGAATAGAAGATGTCCAATGTAACCAAGAGATACCATAAGGAAACTGGAAAATTATTAGGAGAAATGAACAGACATATGAACAATAAGTTTCTAATGTTGAATTATTTTGGAAGTTTGTTTTGAACATAAAATATCTTTTCCTTAGCTTTTAACTTCAGATTTCCTTTTTTATTCCCATTAGGTTTAATATAACAGAAAAAAATAAGGAAAATAATGTATCAACAAATTGATCAAACATTTGTTGAAGAATTGCATACTCCATAAATTTATTTTTGTATACATTCTTCTATTTCCATTTATTTCAATATATTCAGATAAATATTATCTGAAGTCCAAGGTAGTCAAGATTGTTAACCAAGATTATTAATGCACTGAATATATGGGTCTGTGACCCCTTCTAAGAATTCTGAATGGGGACAGTAGTAAAAACATTAATTTTTATTCTTTTTTTAAAATGTTGTATATGTAATGCTCTAAAGATAGAAGATGCAGAGGTAGTAGATGAAAGGTTTGAAATTGGAAGTTTGAACATGCAAGTTTTTGAATACATAAACTTCTTCCCAGTTCAAGACACAAGCAATGAATCCGCTTTTCAACAGTGAAGAATTCCAGCAGAAGTATTTCTCAGAAGTAGACTAAAGTTCCTTTGGGGGTACATGAAGCAGGCAAAACCAGATACAAAAAGCCTGGCCAAACTTGCCCTAATGGGGAGATCTGGAACTTCTCTTGCACAATTTCTACTCGTGCAATTTCTATGCAAACATTCTGCAAATTAAATTTAGCTTTTTGTAATACACTTCTACCTTTCTTTGATTATTATTTCTAGCCTTTCTTTCCTCGCTTTTATATCATTTGATTTTCTTCAGTCTTGTAAAAACATGTTTCTTTTTCAGATTAACAGCATGTAAATATGCCCTCAGATTCATCTGCCCCAAATAGAATTGTATGGGGCAATGTTCCATCTGTTGATCTCAGTTCACTTTCCTAGCACTACCACCACAGGCTGAGACATGCAGTAATGAAGCCACTTAGCACAATTGTGCAGTGAACCTGACCTATAAACTATCATTTTCAGGATGGATTCAATTTAAGGCTAGTGGTACCACTAGTTTCACTTTAGTGCAAGTCTCAAGCAATGTTGTCCACCTACCTTAGTAGGAGTATCTGTGCCAGTAAAAGAATTTATCTGGTGATTTAGTTGTTTTTTTTCAGTTGATATGAAGGACCATGATTTGTATGGAGAATACTGAGTCGTAACTTCAATTAAATGTATGAGTCAAAGTATATTGGCCGCTATCCACATCTAGCACAGTGAATCAGTCTTTTAGTATAACGGGCATTCAGGCAAAGCGCATTTCTATTTATCTGCTGGCTTAGACCAATAAATCTTTGAAGCATTTTTTCACCTTTTCCTCAATACAGTGGAGGAGAAAAGCATCAGAAAAAAACCTTTATGCAAAGCCCTTACTCTTTATTATTTTTTGGATTCACACATAAAAATGATTGGTTTTCTCTTTAATCCTCTTCATCCTCTCTACATTTTTTTCATTGATTCATAGCTTGTAGTTATTTTAACAAATAACATGGCACACTCCTTCAAAGTCTGAAACAGTGTAGAAATCAAAATACTGACATTATCATTCAACTGAAGTTTACAGTTTACAAAAGACAAAAACAACACAATCAGTTTAACCTTGAAAAAAGCTTTTGCTCCAGGAAAAAAACAAAGTTAAATGAAATTATAATGTAAATATTTAGCAAAGTTTAAAATAAAGAGTTTATATTTCTGTTCAACTGTGGTAAAAGAAGAATTTCCTTGGATTTAGCCAACATGGAGAGATTTTTCAAGAAACTATTTTTTCAGATTCTAATTAATAAGCAATGCGCTCTTTACAAAGTGAGAACAGCTGTTTTACTGTCTCTTTCTCTCCCCACTTAATTTAAATAGCACAATTCTCAGAAATTATAGCTATTTCAACTCCATTGATTTCAGTCTACTGCTTTGCTCTGTAGATTAAACTTTTACCAATTTTTCACCCCATGCATAGAAACAAATATTCTGGAAGATTGAGCTAGAAATATTCCCAAAACAGTAAGCAAATTTTAGATTCATGTAAGAGTAAATGACACGGTATGCACTGTAAAAAAATATATATGTGTACTTTATTTCCAACTTATACCAGTGAAAAGCTTAAGTTAATGAATAATATGCACTACACAGGTAAATTGAGAGGTTAACCAGACATAAATGTAGATACAACACATTGTAACCATTCATTTCACCTTCACTCAATTATTGACAAGTCTCAACAAGGCTAACATAACAAGTGCTTAAAGGTTGACAAAATCTCTATAGGTGTATACATTTTTATAAATTTCAACTGCTTATTTATTTCCTTGTGGATGTATAATTTATAGACTACCTTGTTTTCAGACATAGCCATGACTGTGAGGTATCTAAGTGCAAGGAGAGCACCTAGTAGGGCTGTGGATATTCCCTCTCTTTCTCACATACAAGTCTCAGTCCCCCGGTTCATATGGGGATCATGGTCTGAAACTCTTCTTCTCTGTCCCTTTCCCAAGCTCACCTACTCAATGCTTCATCTTTATCTGCTACATGCAGCTGCATTTCCATAAATACCTGTACTGGGTTTGTGTGGCAAAGTTTTGGTAGAGGGGTAGTTGGAGGGGGGCTACAGGCATGGCTTCTGTGAGGAGATGCCACAAGCTTCCCCTATGTCTGATAGAGCGAATGCCAGACAGCTTCAAGATGGACCCAACACTGGCCACGAGCAAGCCCATCAGTGAGGGTGGTACCACCCCTGGGATAACATATTTAAGGAGAAAAACCTGCTGCGCAACAGCAGCTGCACCCAAAAGATTACCTGTACAAGTTACCTATACAAGAAACAACTTTTATACTGGGATGTAGTTCAGGCAGCGAAGAGTCTGTGTTTCCATGTCTGACTTCAAGGACTGTTGCTTACTTAATAAAAAGAATATAAGAAAGTTTCAAATTTATATGAACCTACAGAGAACATCAATTCCCAGCCATAATCAACAACAGGAGCATTCACTTACGTAAGCGCTGACTGATACAGTACACAAGAATTAAGCCCCCACAGCACAATATGTTTATTTTGCCTCTATTATAGAATCTTCCTCTACAGCAGACAGGATGAATTTTGACTTTCCTCTGTGTAGGTGGTGTAATTCAGATTTAGATTTCTAAAAGTAAGTAAAGTAAAGCAAATATACCAACAGACTAGTATCTGGCATCCACAAGATAGATGGGTGCACACAGCTCAGCCTCAGAATTATTTTTTTGTTTCACAATTTGCACCCTAAATTTGCTATATCACTCTCCCTAAAATCTTTGTATTTCATGGTGATGATGTTTAGAACAAAATTCATTTCTTTGCTAAGACAGCCTGTGAATTCTGACAAATAAATGTGCTAGAGAAAAATAATTTTGATAAACTTTTACCAATAATGAAGCAACATACTAAATAGAGACCTATCCAAATGTCAGGGAAACTGTAAGAAGGGAAGAATCCATCAGCAGAAAAAGTGGTGCTCTTACTGGAAATGGAAGCACTGAATCCAGGCATTGATTCCCAGGATCACCACTCCATAATAGCACCACCTTGATAGTAGCATTTTTTAGACACAAAGGTGTACAGAAAAGTTGTAGAACCAGAAGACATTGGAGGGAGAATTAAAAACAAGTAAACAGACTTTGAGATGTATTTGTTTCCTAATTGAAACAAGGATATGTTCACTGACCTACTGCTGACACATAAAACTTTTTTAAACACTACCTTAAAATTTTATTGGCATAGAAGTCCTCCAGTCTAAACAGGACTGGATGGAACACCCCCTCTCTCTAAAACCACTTTGTACACTTGCAAGGAAAATCAGTTTGGAATGAAGGAGTAAGAGGGGGAGAATGAAGCATACAATACCAAACACTCTGGTTATCAGAGGTAGGGCAAGGAATTTTCTGTATCCGTAAGTCTTGGTTTTTTGAGATGCTTTAGAGATAGTAACAGATGAGTTCAGGGTATTAAATCATGTATAAGACAGAAGTAGCTATGGAAACAATTTGAGGAACTAGGGCAGGAATTCTGACAGCAGTAGTCAGATGTGTGAACCTCTTGGGCATGGCAACTACCTAAAATGGCAGAATCTACATTAAAAGCTTCCATGTTCTGAGTGGTTATTTCTCGTAAAAGAAAATTTTCTTCCAATAT
>JAAGNO010013020.1:0-15273 GCA_033439905.1 Ceryle rudis | reverse complement strand
AGCCACCTTCCAGTACCTGAAGGGAGCTGATAAAAAGCCTGGAGAGGGCCTGTGTACAAAGGCCTGGAGTGAAAGGATGAGGGGCAATGGTTTTAAATTAGAGAAGAGTGGATTTAGATTGGATGTAAGGAAGAAGTTCTTTATCATGAGAGTGGTGGAGCACTGGAACAGGTTGCCCAGGTGTTTGAGGCCCCATCCCTGGAGACATTCAAGGTGGGGCTTGACAGAGCTCCGAGCAACCTGCTCTAGTTGAAGCTCTCAGCAGGGAGGGTTGGACTAGATGACCTCTAGAGGTCCCTTCCATCCCAGACATTTCTATGATTCTTTGACAGCATCTAAATCTCTTCCCCCTGCCTAGATAACCTGTCTTATTGTGGCTGGGAGCTCCCCTGGGACCTTGCCAATTGTCAGTGGTATGCTTTAGTTGGGGGCATTTCATCATCAGTGGACATCACCTGGATCTGTTCTGTTCTTGCAGATGGTCTCATGTTGAGCTCCAAAATGATGAAGCAGAAATGTTAGTCACTTTTTTGCTACCTCTTCCAGAGCTGAAGAAGCTTGGGTATGTCTCCAGCTGTGGTCTTTTCCACATCTTTGTTGTTCACTCAACCCTGTGCCTTGCCCTGATCCTTTCATGAGCTCTGTCATCTCTCCTGAGCTGTGTCTCGGTTGCAAACTCCACAGCTCTCTGCGGTTCATGCTTAAGGTGGTTATAGGGGCACCATGTGCACATCTTGAGGGTTTTTTCCTCTCCCCTTCTTTGAAGGGAAAGCAAATTGAGACCTTGGCTCTTGTTTACATTGTGGGTAAGTTTATACCACCTTGCTGTGTAAAAGAGCTTTTTTCTGGTATGAAGAGCATTTGGGCCTTTTCACAGCCCTTTTCAACTGTCTGTAAGTGACAGGCAGGCTTATAAAGGGCATCTCTACCCTGAGAAACACCAGGAGTTGGCTGGCCCAGGCAGAGATTGTGCTGTTCGGTACACCATGAGAATATCTCTGAAATACCTAGTCCTCATAGTTCTGTACACGGGAGGTGTGGAAATCTCTCTAACCTCATTAGTCCCTGGCATCTGTGCTGACTGGGGTTTGGGATGAGGCACCTTGCCTGTCAGTGAAGTAAAGTCCTCCTTCTCAGCCTGCTGAGACTTGACCTTCTTACATGATCCTTGCTGTTTTGCAGGCTTACATCGAGCAGTATTATGCCAACAGGAGTTGATGATCTGTTCACAGGCTTGCAGAACTGCCAGGCCATTGAAGAGCTCAAGTGAGTGTGGTGTTACCAGGCTTTCCAGAGTCTACCAGGTCTTTCCAGAAGCTTTAGTTAAACTGCAGCCTCTTTTCTGCCTGTACTATGGACAGATGTAGTTTTCCTGATGGCTGGAGGACTTCAGATAGCGATGAAACAACAATTCCTTTTCATTTGCAGTGAACAATGAGTGAGAGAGACAGAGATCAGTAGCCTGTGGCAGGGAATGTTCAGTGGAGAAATAAGTGGTTTGGTAGTGTTTTCTTGCATGGATCTTGCCCTGGCTGGGATGTATTGTTTCCTGTGCAGCAACCCCAGAGCCAGTGTTTCACTCCTGGAGAATATCTGGTGGCCTGCACACAGAGATGGCTTTTCCAGACACCTACATGCAAGGCATCCTTCTGATAGGAAGTGCCACTGGACCGAGAGTCAATGATGTGAGAGCTTTGCCATCTTGCGGTCACAGTGGCTCAGTGCTCTGTGAGGAGCTGGGTTCTTGCTTCAGAAACATGGGATTCTCTTAGTATTTCATCGGGATCCAAAGATGTCCAGTAGAATTTCAGCAGGGAGCAAACCTGAATACTGTCCACAGAGACTAGAATCCCCTCCACCCTCGTTCTGCTCTCCTGGGCTCTGAGTGCTCGCATGACTACCCGTGGGTAGTCAGTTGTTCCTGTGTTATTTCATCTTTTAGCCTGGGCCACATGACACTCGGTAGCGATGCCATTCCTAAACTTGTCCTGGGACTTCAGGAAATGCCGTCTCTGAAAAGGCTTGTGTGAGTATGTGACTGCAGCTTGCCTCTAGCCTGGTTTGTGATCCTGAATAACAGGAGATTAATGTCTGTCTTCCTGGGGATGTTGTTTCCAGCTTGAACCATAACAGCATTGGTAACGACGGCTGCTCCAGACTTGCAGAAGCCTTGAGGAGTATGCGCTACATAGAGGAAATCGAGTAAGTTTCCTCTTTCTTGCAGGCTGTCATCACCAGAGAGGTGACTACTAGTGCCAACGTTTGGAGAGACCCAGATGTGTTTATACAGGATGTAACAAAAGCAGGGAGGCTGCAAAATGCTCATGTCTGAGGTACCTTGGGCTAGAAAAAAATCAGAGTTTGATGTTCAGAAGAGGAGAGTTTGGTCTAACCCCTGTCTTCTGCTGTCACATAGAAAATGCATTAAACAGCCTCTGGATTTAAATCTTCTCTGGAATCCCTGGGATCCAGAACAGGGCCAGAGGACCCCTTCTCTCCTGGGAGAGTCTCAGACCCAGCACTTCCCCACTCTCAAAAGATCTGAATCTAGAGCCAACCCCAGGCTTGCCCTGCTTTATTTGACTCTCTCCAGCCAGATTCTGTCCATTCTCCACTGTCGTAGTTTGAAAAATAACAACCAGCTGTTGCCTGTCTTGGTATTTTGGCTGAAGTAATTTCTCACCCGTTAATAAGGTCCAGTGATTTTAATTGCTCTATGGATTTTTATTTTTTTTTTAAAGCCTCATTAATAGCTATTAGTCTTTCATCAGATAGTCGAGATAAGCAGCTGTTTGGTTCTTCTTCCAAGGTCAGAGGTGTCATCTGGCAGATGGGTGATATTAAATGAGCTCTCATCCTTTGCCTGACGCTTGTCACTTTCCTTTACAATGCAGTCTTTCTTATCTTCTTTAAAGTTTGAGTCACAATAAGATTGGAGATCCAGGCCTGATAAATCTAGCTGCTGTCCTGCTGGAAATGCAGAACCTGAAGAGAATTGAGTGAGTCCCTTTGTTTTGTTTGCAGCTATTTTGGTTATGGCTGCAGCTGGTGGGGAAGCGTGTGTGGGAAGCCCTGTGCCACCTTCATTAATAGGGTGTTCCACCTTCAGCATTTTCAGTGTCATTGAAGACCTGATACAGTATCTCCCACACCAGCGGAAGGTGTTCCCTCAGTAGGGTTCCCAAGGTAGTGACCCCTGGTGTTGCTGTGCTGCTTTCTTTTTACTGGTGGATGTAGAGGTAAAAATGAGAATTTGTCCAAGTGAGGGCACAGCCTGTAGACAAGGCTCGCTCAGAGACACGGATTCAAGCTGTCCCTCCTCCAAGGGAACAGAAATTAGAGCATCCAGGCTATTTGCTGATCTCTGAGTATAATACTTTGAAATCAAAAACCTGGAAACGACTTGAACAAGAAAAAGAAATTCCCGGTTCTGTCTGGGAAAAGGAAAACGGCTCCTTCCCCTAAGTGTCTGCAGGGCCACGAGTGACTCAGTACTTGACAAAAACCACTACAAATTCTCAGGCCGTTTTCCAGAGACCTGTTACAGAGATCTGTGTCTCTTGACACGCTATTGCAGCCTCATGTAGCCCAGCGCTGCAGTGACCCAGGTCTTCTGTCACGCCAAGCAAGCAGAGGAATATTTTTAAGCTGGTCTGTTTTGGTTCTTGTTCAGTCACTGAGTCTTTCATACTTATCTCAGCCTTTCAGGGAACAGTCCTAGTCCTACTGGAGGGGAAAAGCTGATGGAAGCTCTTGCCTATTGCAAGCACATTGAGGAGTTACTGTAAGTGTGTCATTTCCAATGTCCCTTCAGGAAGCTGGGTGAAAATCAAGGCAAAGAAACTAAATCTAATCTGGCTGCATTAAATCCAAAATATTTGTTACCACGGATTCTTAAGAGAGCAGGGTGAAAACTTATAGCTATGTGGGACAGGGATGTGTGGTGCTGGGGGTGGGAGGTTTGGGGATTGGTTGTTTGCAGAGAGAGAACCATACAAACTGCATCAAGGGGAAGAACCGAACCTGCTGTTTAAGAGCCAGTGTCACAGGCTGGGGGGCTCTGCAGGGCTTGTGTTGCCAAAGAACTCACTGCTGGTCTGTGTGGCTGCACAGACGGACAGAAGATGACTGTGAGAGGCTTTATCATCAGTTATTCCATTCCAGGCCAGTTTACAGAACACATGTGTCCTGCCATATTAAAGAAATAAGATAATGTTAAAAAATAACAAATCAGAAAGAGTTTTTTCTGTTACAGTTAAAATGCTGGAGCTATTCATAGAACCTTCAGAGGGTACATACTAAAAACTGCAATTTCAGTTTAATTCCAGCTCAGGACAACTCAGTCAGAAAGAGACATCAGTGTGAGAAGTGCAAGTCAGTTTTACTTCTCCTGCAGGATTCAAAAAAACCTCATTCTTTCCTCCCACCCTCAATGTCCTTTGAATGATGGACTATAGCTCCTTTCAGCATCGTCCCATGCACACGTGTGAGGAACGGGGGGGGTCACAGCTACGTGTGGGTGACACGCAGGTGAGGAATGACACTTAGTAATTCACTGTCAGTAACGTTTTATTTCTGCTTCTTCCAGAGTGTCAAGGAATGGTTTGGGGGACAGGACAGCGGTGAAACTTGCCCTCTGTCTGCCTCACATGACCAACCTGAAGATCCTGCAGTAAGTGCCAGCCTCTGCCCCAGGAACGCTGGATATCTTGGGTTGAAAGAAGGCACAGGAAAAGGCATAGACTGCTGTGGTGCACTGGTTTCTTGTTTAGACATTATTTTAAGCATCTCAGGATTGAGAAACCCCCTACAGTTACTCTGCTGCATCAAGTCACATCAGTTATTCTTGCATAATCTCTTGCAGTATTAACTTTAGAGATGAACCAGGCATTGTATATACACTGAAATAACCCTTAAAATGGGTTTGGAGCATGTTAGATTCTAATGCCTCTGGCTGTCTTCTTGTTCTGCTGTCATGTAAGCGTAAATATGAGCACCTTTTGTGGTACCTCACTGTTTTGTGAAGGTATCTTTGAGTCATTTTCCTTCCTGAACTCAGTTGTGTTATATTTTAAACCTTTCATGGGAATCTTTTCAGGGCTCTAACATGTAGGACCTTCTCACACTGTTTTACAGTAGCAAAGCAAGAAACTGGTGAGCTAAAAGAGCTCTCTGGACTCAGATGGCCTAGTGGTGTGTCTTCCAGCCTGTATCTAAGGTATCATCAAAAGATATCTTAGAAAAGGCATCCCAGTGGTGGGAGATTTCAGTCCTCTGAGTAGTTCTTGTCTTCACTTGAAAGGTGTCGGGAAATCTGCAGACACAAGGTCCCATCCACTCTTTGTTCTTAACGTTGTTTCTCACTCATCTCAAACCGATCCCATGTGCACAGAGCTGGATACAGACTCCTGGTGGTACTGTGCAGCCTTTGCTTTGCAGCAACTGGCTGACTGCTCCTTCCTTGTGAGCATCGACAAATCCATTGAAGTTGCACTTCCTTAGCCCAGGTGTTGCGGACAGCAGCCAGAGCCACATGATGTGCTGGCTTCTGCTGTAGCCTTCCCGTTTTCAAGGACCCTTCATTAAGAATCATCTACAAAGATCCCAGGTTATTACCAGCACTAGGCTCTGATTCAAAAGATGTAGCAGTTATCTTCTTGGCAAGTTAAATACGAGCTTTTGTTACAGCTTTATTCTAAAATAATCCTCTAATGCTCATGTTTCTTTTGTTAGCTTGCAGAACAATAACATCGGCCCAGTGGGGGGCATGGAGCTGGCCAGAGCCCTGGTGGCATGTGGGCTGCTAGAAGAGATAAGGTAGGCCATGGCAGGTGCACTTGGGATGGTGCCAAGAGTCTGGACTGGTATCACTCCACGTGTGGGAATCATTTCAGCTCACAGCCTGTCATGTAGGCTCTGTCTGTGCTTGGGGAGACCTCACAGAGAGCAACTCCTCCACCCATCCCAGACACTTTTCATAGGATGAGAGGAGACGCTTTCTGAAGGTCACTGCCAAGGTGCAGCTTGGATCACTTCTGATGTTAACTTTATCTGCCAGCGCTGTTTGCCAGGCTTTGTGTAGCCACAGTGGTCTGCAGTAACCTGGGGAGGGGTTGTAATGTCTGCATACAGACCTGAAAGAGTGGAGGTGAAGTGAATTAACTCTTCCTGCTGCATTCTTGATGCCGCCGTTCATTGTTACATGTTTATTGTTATATGGTTTATTATTGTTATGTGTTTATTTAATATCTGGATAATGTTCTTAACAATTTGCTTTAGCTTTTGGACAGCCCTGAACTGGTCAGGCAGTTGGACCAGATGATCATTGTAGGTCCCTTCCAACTGAAATATTCTTTCTCCCCTTCCCTCCCCTTCCCTCCCTTCCCTTTTCTCCTTTCTCTTCTCTTTTTCTCCCCTCCCCTTTCTGCCCTTGCCCTTCTCCTTCCATAAATAACAAGGTGAATTAGGGTGTTGTCAGTTTTGGTGTGAGCTATGACAGAACTGGAGGCAGGGGGTATTGCTGTGGCTTGCGTTTGCTGGTCGATGAGAACAGAGCAGCACACCCTGGCAAGGGCTTTAAGGCAGTTACTGCTGCTTCCAAAGTCCTTGAGAGACTCATCTTTTTCCTGCCCTCCCTTACTGTTATTTCCTCGCAAGTCACACCAGTCATTAACTCCAGTATAATATCTTATTTCCACCTTCACATGCAACACATGATGTGCGCAGGTCTGTCTGTCTTAGGCGTTGGTATAGCCCTGTGCTACTGTCTTCAAGCAATTCACTGCTGAACAGACTTAGCGTGTGAGTTAGAGCAGGCCTGTCATTCCCATTTCACCAAGCAGGGAACTGACCCCAAGTTGTCACATGCTGATTTGGCTTGTGCCTGCTCTCTGGAGTCCTCACTTACCTTGTGTACTGGTTATTTACTTAGTTAGTTTTTGTGGTACCTGGTTGTACCTGCTTTTCCTGCAGCCACTCTAGTGTTTTCCATTACCCTTACAGTTTATCAGAAAATGACCTTGGGGAAGAAAGTATCCACACCTTGTCCGAGGGGCTGCCGTGCTTGGAACATCTCCAGAAGATCGAGTGAGTACCAGGGCCATGAAGGCTGCCGGGGCAGGGCACGGCTGGTTTGCTTCGCACCCTTATCCACGCAGGAGCGTGGCAGATGGTGCTGGTACTGGTGCTGTATCCCCCCCAGTTCTGATGCCAGCACATCGCACTCTGTTTCTTTCTCTCCCCATTGTTTCAGCTTGAGACTCTGTGGAATCACTGATGATGCTTCAAAATCACTTTCTCATGGCTTCCGACAGTGCCCTGGCATAGAGGAGATAATGTGAGTGTGGGAGTGGATGGGGAGGTTCTTCAGCACACAGGTCACTCTCGTTCTAATGTCTGCTGCTATTTTCAGCTGCTGTACACTTACTGCTACGTACATTTTAGTGATAAATTTATCTAGTAATTTATTAATTGCCTTAACTGCCTGCTAAAAATTTACTGCTCTAACTAGCAACTTGCTGGAAGCTAAATGTGAAATACTGAAAAGAATATGGAGGAAAACACTCATCATCAAACTCTCTCCATAATCCTTGGTCTTCTAGCATCTGTTTTGTAAGGCAGGTTGAATTCCCCTGGGAACCTGCTCCATCTTACGTCTGTTTAATTTCTCCATTGCACTAGAGGGACCTTAACTTTAATTCTAGTGCACGAGATCCCACGGGGTCAGCAGCAGTCTCATCAGTCCTAAGCCACCTGTAGCTTTAATGAAGACTAGCAGTGCCTGAGGTGCTGGCAGGGTACAGGCCTCCTGATCCAAGACCACTTCTCTGTCAGGATATAGATCTGTGAGACCCAGGCTCTCCAGTCACCTCTGCTGTGGCCTGATGGGTGACACTTGATTATCATGATCCTCTTACATGTCTCAGGTCTGCAAAGTCCTCATGGATAGTTTGAGTAAAATGATGCTTTGGGTCATAAGCCCACCAGACTTTGCTCCCCTTTCCCCAGAAGGTGTTTGTGTGGAGGTTGCAGATCGCTGAGGACTCAGGGCATTAGGTCAAAGCCAGGATTTTATTGACTCACCCAAGAGAGGTCTGGCAATAATCCAGTGGAGTAGTGGGATGAGTAAAGGAATATTCAGTGTGTAGGTGTCACTAAGGTTGGTTAACCATGTGGGGAGTTACTACTCCTGGATTACTAGCAGACAGGCAGATTCTCCTGTAATAGTAGTGTTAGGAGAGGTCTGGTCATGTCTCTGGAGGTATATGTGAATTCTGTCACTGGGAAATCAGAGTGATGGGCAAGCAACATGCTGATAACCACAAAATCCCAGACCAGGCTGTGAACTTGTTTGGTGGAATGCCCCAACTCCTGAGCTGGATCCTCCACTGCTTTTCTTTTTTTGGCCCCTATGTGCATCCAGAAATTCTGGAGTTCTCCAGACTTGGGAAGAGGAATGTCTCTGTGGGGTGACTCCAGGATCATTCAGCACTGACTGGTGCCATGCTAAGTTTCTGTTTTCCAGTTGAGAGGGAAATGGCCAGGCTCTTCAGCCAGTAGCAAAGAAAAGATCTGAAGAATTGTCTCACTTGCCAATGCATCAGAAATTGAAAAACCCAGCCATTTTGAGAGCCATGCAAGCAGATTATCCTTCAGAATTGCTCAGACTGCTTTAAGAGTGGGTCAGAGAGGCACCTTAGCTGCTGCATTGTTGAACACCATCAGCACAAGGAGCTTCCCTGGGGTGAAGCTGTGTGCTCAGCAGTCAGTTCCATCTCTCGAATCTCAGTCTCTGGGCATGCAGGACTCTGGAGATTACCGCAGCCCTCAGCCTCTGTGGGGACCTTCCCTAGTGTCTTACCATACATGGAAACATGTGGAGAAGCTGAGGAAACTTCTCAAAATTAGGCTTGTAAAGCAGGGGAATGTTTACCTGCCATGGTGTGAGGGCATTAAGCTCTTGTAAACAGTCTGGTCTCTGAGAGGGTGGTATCACAGCACTGCTGTAGTTCCCCTTGTGTTTATCGACTGACTCACAGTTGGGATTTCTTGTCTTAGACTGTCTTGGAACGCCCTTGGAGATGGAGGAGCCCGAGAGTTGGCCAGTGCTCTCCCAGGGATGAAACAGCTGAAGATGTTGGAGTGAGTACAGCCCAACCCCAGGAAGACTGGTTTATCTGTCATTGAGCCTTCAATCACAGGAATTCCAAAAAGAGGACTTACATTAGGAGCAACAGACAGACAGGCTTCTGTGGTTAAACTTCTTGCTTAGCCCACTCCATGCACTGAGGGCCAGCCTTGCTTGATGTCACCAGCTTGAGCACTGGCATGGTGGCATCGCAACCTGGTGCTGTTACCAGCAGGTACTGTCACCTTCTGCTCAAAAATGACAGTTCATGGAGCTTTCCTCCCCTCAGCCCTTTCAAATATGCAGTGTGTGTCTTCCATCTCTCAGCTG
This sequence comes from Ceryle rudis, assembly GCA_033439905.1. Classification (NCBI taxonomy): domain Eukaryota; kingdom Metazoa; phylum Chordata; class Aves; order Coraciiformes; family Cerylidae; genus Ceryle; species Ceryle rudis. Next base: position 5,816 of record JAAGNO010013020.1, on the reverse strand, counting down.
CATGAAGATGTTAGTCTGTGGGTCATGAGGTCAGGAGCTAAGTTTTGTTTGTCTTGTGCAGGGAAACTACCTGGTAGAGCCTGACTGTTCTACAGGGACAAGCAGGAAGATTGTGTCTGAGGCAGAAGGAGTTGTTACCAATATATTTTGGCACCAGGTTCGCAGTGGGATCTGTTAGAGTGCTCCAAGGGCAAGAGATCTGTTTACAAGTCCTGTTATGAGAAGGAGGTCACAGGGAGCAGTGCACATACCTCTTGCAGTGTTAAAGACGAGGCTGATGTCAGTTGTGTGGCATCACTGTGCTTGTGCCAAAAGCTCTTTTGGGCCAGAGAAGGAGATGATGATTATTTAGCTGTTTTCCACTCTTGGTTTGGTTTTGGATTTCAAAAACCGTTTTTGTTTGTTTTGTTTCTAAAACAGTCTGGAGAAAAATCGCATTGGTGTCTGTGGGGCCACAAAGCTAGCAGAGGAACTTGCCAAGTGCCCAGAAATTCAGTTCATAAGGTGAGGTGGTATCACGAAGCTCTGTGGTTGGGTATCAGCTCAGCAAGGGGAGGTTGGGGTGACCAGTCTTGGGACAGACATGACCTATGCCAGCTTTCTGCCCCGGGTTAGTTGGCATGGCATAGGACATTGCAGGGGATGCAAATGCAAACCAAGTAAGCTGAGAGTTTTCTTGGGTGGCTCCACCTCCTCAGAAAGTCTTGGGAAAATGAGACTGAAATGCTTTCTGGCTTTAAATGAGGTATAAATGAAGCTGTGTAATGTCCCCATCAGGAAAGTTTGTGGTATTTTTTTCCTGGAAGTTTTCTTTCTCCCATTACATCTGATTTAACTTCTGAGGTACATTCGTGTCTGGTTCTACTCTGTCCTGGGACCCATATCTTACAGCTACTCAGACACCTGATTTTTCCCACTCTTTGTCATTGCCTCTCCAAGCCCTGTGTATCAGACTCCACTAGAAACCTCTTGTAGGAGAGACCCACTCATTCTTCACTCATTTGAAAAGTCACTTCTCTGAGAGCACCTCTGGTAACTTTCTGGTAACAGAGGTCCCAGGGCCAAGTGTCTGCTCCTGCCTGATCTGTTTCTTTGGCCCAAATGAGGCTCTGCCTTCCCCAGGAGAGAGAACAGCCAAGGAACAACTACTGAGGAATGTTTGTGGTCCCAGCTGGAGCTTGGGGCCCCTGTGTGCTTGCTCAGATTGGTGGCCACAGCACATAGTCCCTTTGACTCCTCAGGGCAGTCTTCTGTGCATGGTAGAAGCCTAGTATGGGCAACTTAGACTCCACCAAATGAGGTAAACGAAGAAAGGTGGCTCATGTTAATGAGGCTTGTGTGCAGCTCAGTTCTTCCTCTGCTTTCTGAGGTCCTAGTGGCCTGAGGACTTTTCAGAGCCTTAATCTCTCTCCCAGGCAAGGTGAGTCTGTCTCATCTGGCAGGCTGCTGGTTGTGTCACTGAGATATGGCCATACCTCACTCCTGGCTCACTGTTGGACCTTCTTTGATGAAAACACAGAGCTGTCTCTTCCACACTGTCTTTGGCATGTCACCTCCTTACTCACCATCTTCAGTCCTGCAGTAACACCTTTACTGTCATTGTAGGCTGTGGGACAATCCGGTACCCAAGAGCTTTTCTGACAATTTGACGAGCCAAGACCCAAGACTGTGTTTCTCCTTCTACTAGCAAAGAAGAACCCTCGTCTGGCTAGGAATTGCTCTGTCTCTCACTGCCCTCAAAATTTGCACTGAAGAACCCAGGAAATCAGAGTTCCTACAATTACAAACTGAAATACTAGGTCTTCCTTTCTTGCACTGATCCAAACATGAACACTTAGTGGTGTTTTGTTTCTTCTGAGCATTTGTTGTCCAGAAAAGCAGAAGACTATAAAGAATCACTGCGGAACAGGTAGAGTTCATGGTGTAAAAACACTTAAAAGAGGATGAGATGCATCTGCTCTGGCATTCAGAAAGCCAGCAGAGTATTTTGTTATCTTTAATCAAGATTACAACACCTACAGGGTGCTCCAATAAAAGAATGCATGTCCTCCAGGAGAGGAGGTAAAATTATTTACAGAATTGTGAAGTATTGACCCTGTTACAGACTCTTAACAGGCTGTTTGAAAATCGTGTGTTACTGTATGTGAAATACCTCTCTGATTTGTAGGCAAAAAATGCTAATACTTGGTTTTGTTTGTTTCATATCAGGCTCTTTTTCATCCAGAATTGCTTCAGTTTCCTAGTAGAAACTTCAGGACTTTTGAAATATCAAATCGTTGCTCAAAAATGTTCAATATTTATACTGTGGTAACACAGAAAGGCTGATGTCACCATAAATTTCAGTGAGAAACCTAAAAGTACTGAGGTTGTAAGGCAGTTCCTAAGAAAACTCTGACAGTTCTATGTGAGAGGATGTGCACTACTGTTTTCACGTGGGGTTTTGTAGACCTCTGTGGAGTCTCTGGGAGACTTGATTTCACTCACCTCTTTGAGGTGAAGCCAGGGGTCAATCAGCTTGAAATGTTGACCTGGTAATAGATCTTCAGGCCTCTGCTGTCCCCTGAATCCCAAAGCCTACGTGTCCCTGGGCAATGGCTGTTGGGCCTGTGGGAACTGGTGGGAGAAGATCCCAAACTGAGTTTGCTGCTCAGTGGAGGGGTCAGACTGCAGCTGCCCTGTGCCTGTATGGAATGCCAGCTTGGGATGCAGAACACAGCCAGATTGTTCTTGTTATTTATTATATTGTGTTACAATGTTTTCCTTACGTGCTTGTGCTGTGAATATTTCATCCTTCGGTAGATTTATTTATGGAATTTTGCTTACCGCAGTGTTTGCCTGGGGAGATGTAACTGATCTGATTTGGGCAGGGCAGGTGTTTGGAATGGGATGGAAATCCTAGTCCAGCAAACCTTTGGGCAGAGGACATGGACAGCTGGTGCCTGTTACTCCTGGGGGAGCCACTGTCCTTATTTAAAGATCAGCATTAGGCTCTGACAGTGTTGTGCAAAGGGGGGGAGGGGGGACTGGAAATGTTTTAAAAACAAGAAAGAGAAAAAAAAGGTAAGGGAATTCCTTATCAGGCCATAATTCAGTGAAGTAATCAGGTACCTGAGATTCAAAGACTGGACTTTAGGAAAAGCTTCACCAAATGCGGCTTTTATTTTCATCCTGTGTTTTCAGATCCAGTTTGCAGATGCAAATCTTCCCAGTGCCCATCAGAAGAAGGGCCTGGCACAAAAGGCAGTGTGATCAGGTACCAAACGGTGTCTTGGGGCCACTGGCTCTTCACAGCTTTCAAGGCAAGTGTGCTTCTCAGCTGGGCTCTTTTTGGGCCCTGGTCTCCCAGGACTTCATTTGGAGATCCAAGAGGTTGAACAGAGTTTCTAGTAACAGTCTGTTTTGGTCCAGGCTGTGAGCTGGAACTTCATTTTCCCCTGCATTTAAAACGCCATTTTAGTAGGACTGTGTGTGATAAATAATAGAAGCTGAGTTTGACTCTGTATGAAAGAAGGTTCTGGGGTTGGACTCTGTAATGTGCTTTTTGATGGCCGATTTGTCATCTTCAACAGCATCCAGCTCCAGGGCCTTTTGCTGCTATGTGTGTCCCAAGGGAAAACCAGACACTACCGCTGTCAAACTGATCTTTGTTCAGCTCCATTGTATCATCACTACCCCCTCCTGCATTTGAATGTGTTCAGGTGTCATGACAATTTACTTCCCTCTTTCACTGCTGTAGAACATGCCCTCTTGCTTCTTGCTTTCCCTCCTCTTTTGTTGGAGAAAAATTCTGCTTTAACTGAATAAATGAGAATGACGCTTTGATGAGCACGTGACTTTCCAAGTCGTTTATTTTCTGGATCTTGGATGCTAAACCTGAACATCTGCCTGGGGCAGAGCAGCCACTGCAGCCATCTCTCTCAGGTTTAGATCACAGCGCTGGATTGTTTTCCCTCACAATAAAATACAGTATTTAAAAATACATGAGGCCTGAGACTCCCCCCGCGGCTCCCCTGACTCCTGGCGTGGGGAAGCGTACCTCTGGACCGTGGGGTCTGCAGTCACAGCTAGGGCTGCTGCAGCACTTCTCTTGGCCTGAGAGGTCAGAGAGCGCCTCTGAAATCTAAATGCCCGCCCGCCTTTCTCAGGCTCCCAAATTGGGGATTAGCTCCCGAACACACATCTGGCTGACTGAGAGCAGCCCTCCCAGCGCAAAGCCAGGGAACGGACCTGCAGGACCTCGCAGCTTCTTTTCCCGAACACCAGGTGTCAGCAAAACCCCAACAATGGCGGTGGTTGTCTGTAGTCCAGCGGTTTCTCCTGAAACCGGGCTCCGTGCCGCATCTTGAGTGCGTGGGGCGCATCTTAAGAAAGCAGAGCTGCGGTTTGAGTTGGGCACAACGCAACTGGTCCATCGTTGGTTTGTTACATCGAATGCGAGGGACTTTTCAGGCACCGTTCCCCAGCGCTCTGCCCATTTGCATTGTGCTGCTGATGTCCGCGTTCCAGCTCATGCTCGTGTCTCAAAGTTTCTGAGGGGAACCTGGAAGCTTTGTCCAAATTCGAGGGGTTTAAATGAATCTTCTGGTATGCAGGAAGAAGTGAGGCTGTTTAGGGGTTGTGTGCGATGGATGAATACCAAACAGATTCCCAAATAGCTAATTATTGTGGTCTATGTTTAGAGCTGTTACTATTAGGTTTCAGTTTTATCATGGTCCAAAAATGGAAGTGTATCAGGATGCTCCACACACCCCTATTGTTTTGGGCTGCCTGCAGCCTCCGGAAGACAATGTCTGAGCTAGTCAGTGCTGGTTTCATGCACAGAAGGGATTTTGCCCCCCTGAGACCAGATCTTTAGAAAGAAATACAGCACTGTAAATAAACACGCTGCTGGAGGGAGCGGATTTTGTTCTAGGGAAGGGCTGGAGCCAGGCTGGGCTGGGCCCTTGCATGCGATGGCCGCTGTTCCACAGAGCTGGGAACGCAGTCGCCGTCTCCCTGCTGCCAAAATCAGCTCCAGGTAGCACTGAACCTGCCGTGACTTAGAGGCATCACCCTGGGCAGGAAAGAAAACATGGGAAAAATGGATTTTGGAGAAAACAGGCATGTTTGCATTTGTGAAATACTGTCTGCCTCTCCCTTTTTTTCCCCAAAGCGACATTTTAAGCCGTGGTTATGGCGGTAGGAGGGCAGGTCTGGCACAGACCACCTTTCTCAAGAATTCCTCTTTCAGGAATTTTTTTTTCATCTCAGCCCTGCCTGTTGACGGTTTCTGGCTGGGTTTACCCAGAAAGAAGTTCTTTGCTCTTAAAACCAGGCTCAGCTCTTTCATCTGGATGTTGCCTGTGCCAAGCAGGAGCTTTTATGATCCATAAGCCTGTTCCATGTCCCCTGCCCTGCTCCTGGGGTGCTGGGAAGAGTCGGGGGAAGGAACCTCATGGCTGCTGAGAACTGACCCCGTGCCTTGAAACTCTTCCTGCCTTTAGCAGCTCAAGGACACCTGGCCCGGGGGAGAATACAGGACTTGCTTGTTTTGCCCGTGATCTTTAAAAGCATTAAGAGCTCTGTACCAATAAATATGGCTTATTTAATCTCAGAGGGAAGCTTCCAGTCTCATCACCCTATCTTCGTATCAAAACCACTTCCATAAATATCCCTGGCACCTGATGCTGTGGCCGCCCAGCGCCAGGTGAAGCTGCTGATGGCACGTCGGGTGCAAAGCCCAGGCTGGAGGAGGGAGAACCGCAGGTCGAGCGGGGTGACCTGATACGGCCCCTGCACCGGCGATGGCGGCACCGCCCCCTCCCTCCTTTCTTTCT
>JAAGNO010013019.1:100626-112041 GCA_033439905.1 Ceryle rudis | reverse complement strand
CCTGGCACCATTGCAGGGGAGGTTGGCCGGGGCTCTGAGCACCCTGCTCTGGTTGCAGAAGTCCCTGCTCCCTGCAGGGGTGGTTGGACCAGATGAGCTTGAAAGGTCCCTTCCACCCCAAACCATGATTCTACACCATTTTATAGGTGTGCTTGGCTGCCCATAGTGCCTGTGGTTTTTGGCACGTCAAGGTGGGTGCCTGTGCAGGCTCTGTGCACACAGAGCTATCAGGGCCATCTGAGAACTACCTGACTTGTAGCCGTGGCTAAACACACCACTGCAGAAGAAGTCAAACAAGCCCAGCTTCTTTCTTCCGTGAAGCCTCAAAGTATAACAAATCATACCAGGAGAGATGGGATCCCAAAGGAAGACTACAGTTTAATAGGGAGATGCTAGGTGGGAGTCACCTCTTTTGAGCACATAAAATTGTGAGAATTGTCACATCTGGGTGACTGCAAGGATGTGGTTGCAACAATAAAACCCATCCTGCAGTTCCCTGCACTACTGCAGGTTCATGTGGAAATTACCTTATTCCCCAGTGAGATGCACTGTTAGGAGACCCAAATTCCACCAGTTCCAATTCCCTGCTGCCCAGACACGAGTGTGGGGGAAGCACAGGAACAGAAAAAGGGATGAACTGGACCGAGAAGACATCCCACCCTGCAGAGATGCCCAGATGGTGCTGTATTACCCAGCAGGGAGCTCTTATACGGTACAGTTTGTGTGACTGCACACACACCTGGAGCATAGCTGGGAAGCTCAGGCTTTGCTGGCTGGAGTCCCAGGCTTCCCAGGCTGCTTGAAAGCTCCTGCCATGAGGCAGGTCCTTCTAACTGATGATCCAGGCATCTTGATTGCCTTTGCAGAAAGCATGGTTGGGAGTTTGGTTTGTGCACTGAGAAGACTCTTGGTCCTGTCACTGGTCAACAAGCTATCAGGCAGGACTTGCCAAATGTGCACCTTTAGACTAGACCCTCATTAGTGCTTCCTTGGCAAAACTGAGGAGGTCTGGTTCCTCTCCTCCAGTGCTAACTGGAAACTGAATGACAGGTAGGGTAGGAACTCGGTTTCAGAGCAGCTTAGCAGCAAGCCTTCATCATACTCGGTTATGGAAAAGCATAATAAAGCAAAATATGGTTCCCCTCCAGCATCCTCCAACCTCTGATGCTGTGGCACGAGCCTGATTAAACCATTTTCATTCAAATGGGCTTGAAACAAAACTAAGGCTTGGGACATCACTTTTTAAGCTTAAACAGTGCCCTTTATATTTTGGTATATGTGTCAGCTGGCTGGGGATTTTTCATACTTTTGTACGTTTTCTGTCAAAAATCATGAACCGAACATCTCCACATGGGCATGTTTCTACATTGCACCTTCAGGGCTGGGGCTGGTTCCTTCCTCTCCCATCTAGAAAGTTTCTCAATTACTTCAATCTCCCTCCTCTCTATAAGAGAGAATCACATCTCAATGGCCACAGCCAACTGGGGACACCCGTGGTGACAGGAGACCAAGAGCATGAGGCAGCACAAGAGACAACCCTCTGTCTATACTCCTCTAAGATTTTCATGGTGTAAATGGTTGAGGATTTGGACTTAGTGTGCAATCAGAACCCCAGAGAGTGGCCCTTCACTTCTATTTCCAGATGAGACACGAGATCCCCACAGAGCACAGAACAGAAGAGTGATGGGAGCACAACCCTGTGTATCCCATAACTACATCTGCACTGTCAGATTTGATGGGACAGGCTCTCCAGGAGAAAGAGACAAAGAAAAGAAGAGCATGAGCTAACATCGTGCATCAGAAACAATTGCAGCATTGACTGCTGCTGATCCCCAAAAAGGCTGAAGCTGGAACAGGGTTTAAGACAAGGGAAGAAATAATCACTTCAGCTCTTTGGCTGATTTCCCAGTAGGTCCTGTAGATGCATGCTCCATTTAGAGCATCAGAGGAAGTGGCAGTGGATGTGCGCTCTTCAGGTAAAGTCTGTCTTGATAAAGAAGTGAACAAATACCATTATCTGAGGAATAAATCTCTACTTCACATGTTCTGAAAAAGACAATCTTTTCCTGTTCCTTGGCCGAGTGAGTTCCACCAGCCCTTGCCATGCATGGCTCATCATTTCCTCTCAGCACTTTAAGCAAGAGGCCTGTAGAGAGAGGACAGTGATCGTTCCCTGTGGCAAGACCAGTTGGAAACAATTACTTGCAGAGCTGAGCTGAGATGTCTGGGCATGGGTAACCTTACAGTGTGGATCTGGTGGCGGGGGGATCAATAGACCCTGGATGTATCCAGTTGCTTTTCCAGTAGGAAAATGAAGGTTGCCAAGCACCACAGTTCGGGGTAATGCAGAAGAAGAAACAGATGCCAAATGTGACAAGGGTAGTGGCATTAAATGCTTGGTAGGTCCAGCAGAGATCTGAGCCAAGATCTCAGCCCAGCTCAGGTCCACAGATCTGCAGGATCACTATCAGGAAGCTCACACTGCGTAACAGAGGGCAAGATCTTCCTCCAGTCTTCCACTCAACTCTTTCCAGGAGACAGCCACAAGAGGAGAGGAATTGGCCATGTCCCAAGACAAGTTAAACCCTCACTTTTTAAAAAAGTGCACCTTAATTCTAGCCTGACTTTCTACAAGTCTTGCTTCATAGCCCTGAACACTAAATTAGACCTTTTTCTGTGCAACTAAAGAGCCCTCTACTGTCAGAAATCTCCCTCCCATGCAGATAGTTATGAACCTCTACCAGCTGACTGCCTAATGACCTCCTTGATAAAGAAAACAGACTAAATCTGTTCAGTGTTTTGCTTTAAGGCAGGTTTGGGGGAAAATAGTGCTTTTTGATAAGTATGCTTTGCTGTTGGTGGTGACCCCTCAGACAAAATTTGAGATCCTGTTCACATACAGTCATTAAAAATCCCATCAGTTATCTTATAAGGTCCAGGGTTGCTGGCCTCAAAATCTCATCCCAACTCTATTGAGGGTGATCCCTCCCTTTAGATGTAGCTTTTCCCTGGATTATCATAGATGGATACGTTCATTCCTAGTGTGCGATGATGATTCCCTGAAATCTTCACCCTCCAAAACCCCACAGCAAGCAGCCTCATGGATACTTATTCAAGCAAGTAACCCGCTGTGGGCAGTGTCCTCCTGGGCCACAGCAGCCTTCTGTGTCCATGAAGAGTGTCAGAGGCCCATGGGCAGCAGTGAGTGGGAGTCTGCTGGCTTGGAGTCAAGGCTCCCTCTGACTATGTGCTGTCTCATGTCCCTTCTTCATTGTGGAACTGTCCCCATCCCTTGCAGAGTGTGTGAACACCACACAAGGAGGAAGGGACCTGTATTTCCATTCTCCTGTTGACCACATTGCTTGGCAAACAGGCCAGCCTTCCTCTTCCTCTTCCTCCTGCTTCTCCTTGCTCCTCAGCCTCTCTTGGTGATGACAGGCATCACACAGTGAATAGGACAGAAGGAACTACTCTCATATGACCTTCTGACCCGAGAACAGACTAACCGTCCAGCAATGTGACAGCCAATCAATGGGCCTGATTAATTAACTCCTAATAAGTTAATCTGAGCACTGAGGCAGAGAGAAGGCCTCCTGGTGAATGCAGCCCTCTGACGCCTTGCAGGCAGGGGAAGGAAATCGATTCCCTGCCTGCCCCATTTATCACAGCAAAACAATGATTTTCATTGAATAACGGTGCTGGCTAGATGAAATGTTACCATGTCATTGGATGGGGAGGTGTGGGGGTCAGTGCTCACACTGCTGAAGGGTCCTGGAGCACCTCTCCTGTGTGGATGATGAATTGATGTAGAAAAGGAAAGATGTAAAAGAAAAAAAGAAAAAAAAAAATCACACAGGAAAGAAACATTGAATAACAGTGTAGGAGAGCCTCTTCCAGTGAGGCACTCCAGGAACCACCACCAGCACCCTGAATGTGGTGGGGGAGGGGATTGGACTAGATGATCTTTCAAAGTCCCTTCCAATCCCTAACATTCTGTGATTCTGTGGTCAGCACTCACGTGCCCCTCTTCACTTGTGTAGTTTCTAAAACTGGAGGGGAAGGGGATCACTGCAAACAGCCTCCTTTGTCTGCTGAGAGGACAGTTTGAAGATCCAAAAGCAGTTCAACTTTCTCAGAAGTTCTGTCAGACAAGATCTGACAGAGATGCAGAGTCCATTGGAGGGGCTTTGACGGGGAAATGTGCTGCCAGCTGCCTGACGTGGGCAAGCACTGAGCAGACAGGACATTGTGAGTGCTGGAAAATGATGCCCATGAATCTGATTTCATGTTACCATGTCCTGGGACTCACAGGAGACCCTGCCACCACGCTGCACATCCCATGTACCCCTGCTGTATTTGGTGTGAGGAGAGTAGAATGACTTTTCTTATGAATAGGGCCATTCTATGCACTGCATGTACGTCCAGAGGACCTGGACACATGTTGGTCAGGTTCCCATTCAGCTTTGCAAGTCCAGGATTCAGGGCTCGTGGGAACCTATGTCCTCTTTGCATCGCTCTCTTCTGTCCTCACAGAGATGAAAGGAAGACCGTACATTTCATTTACTACACAAACAAGCTCAATGGAACACTTCTAGCAATTTTTGATAGTGTGACGGGGGCTCAGAAGGTGTTAAACCTCCTGAATTCATCCCTGTCTCCTGACTAGCACAGCCCCCACTCTGCAGCAGACAGCAGCAGGGCACGAAGTAGCAGGGATCTCCATAACCTCTGAGCAGATTGCTCTTTCTCGCAGGATGAAAGCACATATTCCCCTGCTGTCATTGACCTTTCCTTCTTGATTCCAGTATTTCCCTCTTCTTCCTGCCCTTCCTTCTCCATCTCTCTGCTCAACTTCCCCGCACGTCCTTCTGCTCCTCCCCAGGAGCCATCCTGCCTGGTTTTGACTCAGGTGCCTCTTCTGTCATCCTCAAACTTTATTCTCCCACCCCAGGGACACAACAGACCTCTGGCAGCCCACTTACCCTCCTACATCATTTGATTCACAGATCTGCTTTGACCAGAAGAGTTGGTTAATCACCTTTAGCCCCTCCTTTGTCCCTGACTCTGGTGCTACACTCTCCTCTTTGAACGTAACCATCAGACTCAGTCCTATCTCCTCCTCTGCCAGAGTATGACTGACCTCATCAATACATTCAGCTTCTGTGGCTTCAGCAAGCTGCTCTATTTTGGCCAAGTTGACCATGTATGTGCTCCATAGCTAATACATGGTTAATCAGCTTCACAGAGCCCTCTTCTGTTCCTAGGACACATCGATAAAACACAAGACTATCTTCCCTCTCCTGTCACTTCCCTTCCTCCTCCTTCTGCAGAGCTTTCTTCCAGGCCTGCCCTCCGCCAGCCATCCCCCACTCGACTGATAGCTCCCACAGCATTTCCTTTGGAGGGCCTTTTACATTCCCTTGTGAAGTTCCTCATGGCTCTAATGCTGGTACCTCCTCTTCTCGCTCCACACCTTATCTGCAGTCACACACGCAGTGGACTCACACATCCGTCTCTGAACAGCTTCCTTTCGTCTTGAGCAGAAGTTTTATCTCGTGTCTTTAATGTCTCCTAATGGATAACTAGGCATTGCTCCAGCTGATGATCACCTTCAAACTCATCTTAGAACACTTCTTCACCATGACACCTGCCTGGGTAGAATGGATTGCCCCAGAAGGTCCCAGTTTCTCCCGCTCCTCATACAGAGGAGATTAGACAGCTCCCTTTCAGAGGGCTGGGGTTCACGCAGATGAATCCCCGGCCCCACATGCACACAAAGAGTTAACGTGCCATGACTGATGGTCTCTAAATTCATCACCTGGCACCTTGCGTGCCAGCTTCCCTGTGCAGATCTTTGATGAAATCTAACATTTTGTGATTGCAAGGTCAAGTGCAGGCTCTAGAGTACAATACAAAGTGTGAAATCGGTCTGGTGAACGCTGCAGCGTCTGGGCTAAGAATGCAGTTTCACAAGCAGCATTGTTTGATTTAGCCGTTACAACAATAATCTTGAAGTAATTCAATTTTTCTGAGAGTTGGTGAATGGCTGGTGAATTTGCCAGACCCCTTCAGGCATGGTTTTGTTGTTAACATTCAAAGTACTTAATGATGTGCACCATGTCTCAGGTTGATGGTTGAATTACCTTTTTTTTCCTTTACTTACAGAAATTGCACTTCTTAATCAGGATTGTCACAGATAGCAACCAAGGCGTGCACAGAGAGGCTTTGTGGTTGAATAATCATTCAAATTAAACTGCTTTGTAAATATCAGGATGGATGGTTTCTTTTTTTTTTTTTTCTTTTTTGTAAAAAATAAAATAAAATAACTATTTGAATACCAAAGTTCTTATGCAGACTATCAAACATCTATGAAGAGGAGTGAATCACATTCAGGGCTTTATCTAATAAATTTGTTCAGGAACAACTTTTTTTCCTGTTTTGCGTAAATCCAGCTTGGCTGACTGCTTGCAGAGAACATCTGTGAAGGACTCGTGAAGATGGGCCCATCAGAACCTCCCTTTCAGAGTGAATAAATATCCAACCAAGCCCTTACCCAGTATTCACTCAGCCTCTCCACACTCCATTGAAATGAAAGGCACTAAAAAGTCTTCAACAAGTCATCTAAGAGGGTCAGAGATCCCTTGGATCCCTCTTTCCAGGCTGGAAGATATTCTGCAGTATCTCCATGTCTGTTCAGGCAAACAATGAGACCCAACAATGCTTGTTCAGTGCTTTTGATTTGTTACTCCACCTTCCCGATGTTTCCATTGTATCTTATTTCAACTTCTAGCATGACAAGATATCTTCAGAACACGCTTGGTTACCCTCTGTTCAGCACCAACCATCACGAACGTGGTCACCTGCCCGATGAATAAAAACCAGGCACGATGACAATGACCTTGGTGCCATCATTTGAGAGAAAGAGGACGCATCAGTCACACCTTCACAGCCTGGCGGGGCTGGCCAGTCCGTGCTGCATGTGTGAGCCTACGGGAGGTGGTGTAAGTGTGCTGTGTCCCTGGCTAAGCCAATTACTCACTGGGTGCACAGCTGCCTAAGGAGAGGTCACACCGGAGTGAGCAGGTTATGGGGACGTGCCATCCAGGCAGTGTAATAACTGATACTACATTGCCTTAATAAAACTTGTTCCTTAAACAGCAGGCTGGAAAACATAAAACCAGTTTATCTTCTGGAGAGCCTAGTGTCTCCATGGATTTAATGGGGCTCCAGACACTCCTCCTTCATTACAGTATCTCAGGGGATAGATTAAGTGTCCACACAGTGTATTCTGGTCTCTGGGTTCCTGCTCTAGAAATCATTTTTTGGCCAGTTATCTTCATGTCTCATTAGCGCCACATTAATCTAAACATAATGGGTGGTTTGCCTGCAGAGCCTGCGCACCATAAACAGACACTGGATGGCCAAAACCAAGACCCTTCTGCTTTAACTGCATCAAATATGATCGTTTCACTACTTAGTTTGCTATTAAACAAAGTGGCAACACATGTAGATTGAACGAGCCGCCATCCAGAAGCCCAGCATCACCATTAATGTTTTCAGGGAACATCTGCTCGAAGGACACAACCTTCAGGAGAGGCCATTCCGTGTTTCTCACACTTGCCAGGCTCAGAGACTGTGGTGGCTGCTGTCTGACATGCAGGCAGGTTTCCAAACGCTTCTCTGCCTCAGCCCTGTTTAGCCATTCCTGCCACCTCATCCACAGGCTGGATCCTCCTGGGTCCTGAGAAGGGTGGTTCAAGTGTAGGTGGCACGCTGGGGGCATGAGGACCACCAAAAGTATCAGTTACTCTATTCCTCCTTGAAGTTCTTAGGGCCTGGACATGTGACTGAGCCATCTGACATGCCTGGGGGGGGTGTGAGGACTCACTTTCAACATTTTGATGCAGAAACAAAGGCAATTCCCAGGAAGCCGTTCCTCTTGGCTAGAAATGTTGTGTGGCGCATAGGGAATGGTTTGACTCAAGTCATTGGTTTATTAAAAATTCAAGAAAGAAATGTAATTTTTCTGGGTATTTCTTGATTTCTATCTCCTTCAGATCCACATGCGCATGTGGCATTTGAAAACAAACATCACAATGACTTTCAGCCTCTTTCCAGCTTTTGGAGGAAAAGTTTGATTAGTTTATAATTTTATGCATAGGCCTGACTCTTTTCTCCTGCTCTTCTCCACAGGTCCATGCATGCTCGCGTCTGTACAACGAAATAACGTACTGAGGGAAAATACAGTTTGAGAAGTGAACTTTGTAGTTGGTTTTGAAGAGGGCCAGGCCCGTAGCCACACTTCGCCGCCGCGGTAGGCAGCCTGTGGCCACACTCTCTGATCTCTCTCTCGATTCATAATCACAGCAGAGGTGGCAACTGTCATCCCCATCCCACTGTGTCTTTTAACATTTGCTTTTCTTTTTCTTGCGGTGTCCCACTGAGGCAATTAAACGGAGCGGGGAATTAAGCCGGGCTCGCAGCAGGGCGGCGTTTCCATGAGGGTATTCTTAATGATGGTTTCCTGGCTGAGACCATTGCTGGGTCCAAGTTCATTGACTGCCTTTGGTGAAGACTCCTCCATATGTCCTTGGCAAGGCACAGCCTTGTCCCACCTTCCCGGTCAGTGGGACCCTCACTAATTCCTGTCATTGTGTTACTTTTTTCTCTGAGGTGTTTTTTGGGGTTGTATGCAGACCAGTGTTATGGGGAGAGGTTGGATGGAAATTTGTGAGTTACTGCCAGGGGCAGGACAGTGGCTTCAGGGTAAGGAGAGCTTGCAGCCTGGGCAAGGCGGGCTGGAATATTTTGCACATATCTCCATTGCATACAAGTCAGAAAGTTGCCCTTTCTTGCCTGGTTGTCTTCAGCAGTGTTGCTCCTTGCTAGGCTCGGGGCCCAAGGCTGGGAAGACCTGCTTGCTCCCTCAGCCCCGTCCCTTGATGGTCAACCTCGTACCTCAAGCACAGCATTTACTTCAAGACGAGCCCTGAGAGGTTGATGCAAAATGGCCACACCAACATGCACAAGCTCCAAGGGTCCCCTGACAGCAACGCTCTTGCATCATAAACATCCTTCCCCCAGCCGTGGCATTATGTGCTAGTCTAGCATTTCTTGTTGGCTCCTGATGAGCCCCACCAGCCACACTGATGGCCATTCCCAGTCACTTTTACTTGAACCTGTCCTAAATATTCCAATCCACTTTAATTGCGACTAATGGACCTGTAAGTGCAGGTCTGTTAGCAATATGTCACAGTATGCCTGCCATATGCTTCATGTTGCCATCCTGAGAGGCCTCTTCTCACCCGCTTGTCACAGTTCTGACCAGACACACTTTGCTGAAGCCACCAGCCTCTGCATGGAGGCTACAGTGTGAGAAGCAGGTGGACAGACAGACAAGCCGTGGAGTCGGTAGGTGTATTTCCAGTCAGAATTGGGGCTCTGGAAGGCAGCAGTGCTGGTGCATAGTGTCTTGCCAAAGTGTCTTGTCTTCCCTTTCTCAGCATGCGCAGGGCAAAGGAAGCCAGCTACTAGAATGGGGGGATCAAGGATGGTTTTTTGGTTCTGTGGACTGTAAATTCTCAGGATAATTTGTCCTCCATAGGAAAAAAAAAAAAAAAAAAAAAATCTAAGCCTCTCCAGAATGTTTCATTCCTAAGAAAAACTTTTGGTCCAGATCTGAACATTCTTTCTGCTGGAAATGTTTACTGCTGAGGTGGGAGCTCCTAAGCATCAGCATCCCTCTCCCCACAGCACACACCGGCCAGTTCAGCCCACCCCTTTCCCAGCACTGGTGGGACACAGAAAGGCCCAGCACTGCCCAGCCACTGGGGCTGCAGATCAGAGAAAAGGTTGAACCTTTGCAGCCGTCAGTGCCAGAGAGCAGCCACCTTGCTTCGGAAGCTGAGTATTTCCAAGTGAAGTTTCAGGCTCCCAGACTCTCCCTTTTCCTCTCTCTCCCCAACCTATCCTTTGACTTGCAGTTGCTCCTTGCCTCTGTGGATCTCAGCAGCCTTGACTGCTCCTCACTGCAAATTCCTCAGACCACCACGTGCACAGAGCCAAGCACAGCCCATGAGAACGCTGCAGCCGTATCTATCTGGACTCTGCCTGGTGCAGCTGCAATAAGACCATCATTTTTTACAAGGAGTCACAACAGAAAAGAACAGGGGTAGTGGGTACAAGTTACTCCTGGGGAGATTCCAGTTGGACATAAGAGGAAAATGTTTCACAACAAGGACAATCAGCCATTGAAATAATGTCCCCAGGGAAGTGGTGGAGTCAGCACCGGACACTTCTAAATCCAGATGGACAGGGTGCTGGGCTATCTTGTTTAGACCGTGCTTTTGACAGGTTGGACCAGATGATCCCTGAGGTCCTGTCCAACCTGATATTCTATAATCCTATGATCATAGCAAACAAGAACTGGGTGTACTCCTTTCTTGTGATAGGTCCAGCTCGAGAAGCCTGATGGAGCAATATCTCAGCTGAAGGACAGAAGAGTCATCCCCATGGCACAACAGCATTGTTTCCCTGATGTAACCTGATGTGTGCTGGAGACAAACAACCACCCCAAAGGCACACGGGAGCACAGAAAGTGAAGTTTTCAGTCTGTCGGCGAGAAAATGAAGTTATCAGTGGGCAGTCCTGGAACTGGTGATTTTGCATTTTAATTGATATGTTCATGTTAAAAATGGAGGTGTTCCACAAAGCAAAAAAAGAAAATCACATCATTTTAGTAACAGATGAGAAACTGGGCCAGCCCCATCCCTCAGTGTGCCCCAAGGGAACGTCCTCCTTCATTCAAGGTAGAGCTGCAGCCTGCAATAAAAAAGTCACAGCTTGGAAAGGAAAGCAGAGGAGACGATGTGTCCAAGAAGTGGCGTGTGCAGTCTGGACCTTCGGTCCAGGCTTCCTTCTTCTGCAGCAGGTTTGAAGATAGTGGGCCTCCAAAGAGAGCACCATAGCAATAGACCCACCTCACTGCAGAGCTCTTTCATGCTTCATTTCACTTGGGCAAGATGTTCTACTCCTTGAATGCCACCAGATAGTTCATTCCTCGAAAGATGCTAATTACTGCTGATTGGTTTATTAGCTTGCTGCCAAGAATCCATAATTTTCCTAGGAAAGGCAACACCAGCCAGATGCTTCTTGATCAGAGAACTGCAGGGATTAACTCTTTGTGCTCTGCAGCATCTGAACACTGCTTAGAGCCAGGGCTTGGCTGGCAGCAGGTTATACCCGCAAATCATCAGCACCTAGATTTAGGGTGTCACAGACAGCTCAGGTGACTTCCCTGACAGCTGTAATTTGCTTTTTTTTTTTTTTTTTTTTTTTAATTCCTCCAAAAATTATTGGCGGCGAAGCAAATCATGTTTGAGAAGAGCCTACAGTCCGATGGGACATTTCCTTACA